>PVIU01003007.1:138439-155969 GCA_004026605.1 Ondatra zibethicus | reverse complement strand
AACAGCCTAAAAGTCCCAAAATCTAATGACAGCTGTATCAATGCAACCAAGCAGTTCAAAAGACTCTGTTTAGGGTGAACACAGAAACAGACCTGGCACAAGTGAACACCTGAAGGCCCAAACCAGAAGCTCACAGAGCTGTGGAGGAGTGGTATTTCTGTGTGTGGTGTTGGTGAATTAAGATTCATAATGTAAACCACATCCAACAAGTAGATCACTACATAACAGCATTAAAATCATTATAGAAATTAAAATGTTACACTAGAAAATGAACACATAGGATAGAAATAAGAATGAAATAGAGGAATAAAAAGATAAGTAATGTATAGAATAAAAACTCATGGTAGAAGTAAATCAAACTAATACCAATAATACTAAAAGTGAATGGATTAAAGAATCCAATCAAAATGCAGAGATTTTTTTTTTTAGATTGGGAAGAAAACTTAAAATCCAATTATATGTTATCTCCAGGGGACTCACTTCAGATTCAAATACCTGAATAGATGAAAAACAATCACTAGAAAGCCAGGTATACCACTGTCAGAAAAAAAAGACTTCATGGATTTTTGTTTTGGTTTTATTTTCTTGTAGTGCTAGAGATTGAATCTAAGACCTTGCATGTATGTATTTGACAAGTGCTCTATCAATGAGCTATATATCTCTAGCCCTAATACAGACTTTAAGACAAAAATGAATGTTACTAGATGGGAAAACCCAGTATTTTATAATGGTAAAAGAATCAGTTCAGCAGAAAGCTATAACCATTAGAAAGATAGAGCACACCTAATAAGAGAACACCAAAACATATGAAGAAAGACAACTGAAGACAAAGGAGTAATTCAGTAATAATAGTTGGAGACACTGGTATCTGCACTTAATCGATAGAGAACTGGGCAGAACATCAACAAAGCAACAGGAGACATAAACAGCACTGTAAGCCAGCATGCCTAGCAGACATCCCACAACACCCCACCCAAACTTCTCACAGGACAGTCTCCAGGCCAGCCACATGCTGAGCTCCACAACAACCACAATGCATTTGGAAGGAATGGAACAATACAAGGCATGTCCTCTGACCACAGTGGAATAAATTCTGAAATCATCAAAAGCTATTTGGAAAACTCACAAATATGTGACTATTAAACAACACACTGCTAAATAACCCGTGGGTTCAAAAGGAAAACTCAAGAAAATACTAGGTGGCATATAAAAGACATGGCATACCTAACATGGGATGTGGCTCACAGACTATAAACATTTACAATAATGAAAAAAAATGTGCGGGCCTCGGGAGGTAATCCAGTTATCCAAGTGCTTGCCATACAAGAATGAAGACCTGAGTTTAGATCCTTAGAACCCACATAAAAGTCTGGTGTGGCTGTGTAGTCTATATTCTTTGCACAGAGGAGGAAAAAATAGGAAGATTCCTGGAGCTTGTTGACCAGCCAATCAAGCTGAACTGGTTAACTACAGTGAGAGATTTGGCTTAAAAAGTAGTTGGAGAAGTGATTGAGAAAGATACCAGTTGCCAGCTTTTGGCCTCACATAGGAGCTCACACATACATGCATATACCATGCGCGCGCGCGTGCACACACACACACACACACACACACAAGGATGTGGTGGCCAAATTCCAGCATTTGGAAAATGGAAGAAGGAGGATCAAGAGTTCAAGGCCAGCTGGTGCTACCTAGCCGTTTTGGGACCAGCCTGAGCCATGTAAGATCCTGTCTCCAAGTCAAACAAAAACAAAAGAAAAACTGAAGATGTGGCTAGGTTTGGTGGCTCATACATAAGGGTGTCTAAGGCACAATGATCACAAGTTTGAGGCCAACCTGGACCAGAGAGACTATCTCATAACAAAAACAAAGGATAACAATGAAAAGGTATAGAGTCAGTAAACCAACCTTTGCCTCCACATCAAGAAACAAGAATAAAGATGAACTAAGCAACTTCACAGAAGTTCAGAGTACTCATAAAGTTCAGAGTAGAAAACCAGAATGAAGGATTTACATATAAGCCCACACTCACAGCAGCACTATCCACGGCAGTGGGTGGAGTCACACAGCTCCCCACCGAGGCCCAAGAAGGCATATTGCTTTGGTGGGATACCACTCAGTCTTTTTTTTTTTTCCCTTGATTTTTCAAGACAGGGTTACTCTGTGTAATGGCCCTGGCTGTCCTGTAACTCGCTCTGTAGAACAGGTTGGCCTTGAACTCACAGATATATTCCTGCCTCTGCCTCCTAAATGCTGGGATTAAAGGTGTGCACCACCACTACCTGGCTACCACTCAGTCTTAAATAGAAATTATGACCCGTGATAGAATATTGATGAGCCATGGTGATTTTCCTGTCTCACTCCCCAGTACAGGGGTGGGTCACCACATCTCAATTACATAGTACATGCTTTTGACCTGTTGTATATAACATTTCATTAGAATCATGAGTTTATAAAAGTTCAATCACCCCTTTCCTCTCTTCAGGAAGACTTGTGCTTAACACCTGATAGCGTAAGAATCTCAGCTGGTTCAGGAGTCAGATGGTGAGGGTATACAGGGAGGAATATGGCCCAGCAGCTGGGTGTGGTCACTGGAGGGTGGGGGAGGGGGCTAACTACATTCCAGCCTACCCAAATCTCCTCCATCTAGCACCCAGCTGGGGGAGGGGGGCTCTCTCTTCATGGTGGTGTCCAAGCGAAGAGAGTGCTGCCTGCCAGCCTGTACCAAACATTTCCATTGTGCCAGGCTCTACCAGGTACTTCCCTGCCTTGTGTGATGGCACCCATGTGCTAGTTAGGGTTCTCTTTTGTCTTATCCCAACTCTGCCTCCACCACTGAACCAGACGGGGGATAGATCCCTAGGCCTCCTGGAGTCCCCAATACAATCAGGTTTAGGAACAGACTAGGATCCCACAGTCAGCCAGTTCTAGTTTATCTAGGCTGCAGAGAGCACAGGTCTCAGGTAGGGGTGGCCCAGGTACTCATGGCTGCGCCAAGTAGCAATTCTGTGTCTTCCTCAGCTCTATAGCTCTCAGAGACTCATCTGTCCCACTGCCCCTCCTCCCTCACCTACCATACACTAAGAGAATATTATCTGTGCGAAGGAAAGCCAACGTCAGCATTGTGCTGAAAACCAAGGACCTCTCTAACCCAGTATTCCGAAGACTCTTCACCTGCTGGCGTTAAATCCTGGCTCCTCCACTGCCCAGCTCAACTTCTGCATGAGTTCCTTCCTTGCTCAAGGCACTCATTTCGGCCTCTCAGAAAGAGGCTCAATCGGGCCTTACAAACAGGCAGTCACCAGCAATACGTGACAGGTTGCCAGGGTACATTTGGCACAAGGTCTGTCTCCTCATTAATGTGAGTAGGTCTTGCTCGCCCATTTCCCAAGCTGCCCACAGTGGGGTGGTTCTTGAGTTGTTCTGAATGGCTTGCATGTGGGAGCTCTTAGTTGTGAAGGAGTTGCCAGTTAGTGGGGCCATGGGCAGACTCTAAATCCTTATCTATTGCCTAATCAGAGTTCTACCCAGAGAGTCCTGGGGGAGGAGTGGAGCTCAGCCTCCAGTGAGGTCGCAAGATTCCAAGGGCCTCTTGCTCATTGCCCCCATGGAAGGATGGGTTGTGGAATGTGTAGGACACAGTGGTGAGTTCCCATCACATAGGGCTCCAGTAGGGGAGGCAAGTGGGCCTAGGGTGGGCCTGGGGTTCTGCTTTTCTACCAAATTACCTGGAACCATTAACAGTTGTGTCGGGGCTAGACTTCAAGCACCAGGGTCCAAAGCCTGGCACAGCCCTTCCTGAGAAGTGCCTGGGCTACAATGAGTGGCAAGCCCATCCTGGCTCCCCACCCAGTTCCACTCTGGATCCAGCATCTGCAGGATAATGCTACATGGTTTTTCAGAGTTGATGGGATTCCATTTCCATTACATATATAAAACAAATCCAGCACCACATTATAAAACAGAAAATGTGGAAAAAATAGCAGGGGAAAAGGATCACTGATAAGCTCAAATTGTCCTGAAAAAGATGGCTTCTGTCTTTGCTCCCCAGGATCCTGTCTGTCATCCAGAGAATGGAATCAGCTACAGCAGCCTTGCAAAGCACAAGGGACAGAATGGGGCTGCCCCCAACACCCTCCAACTCCCAGTCCTGCACCCTGAGCGGGATGCTGAGTCTCTTGGTACCCAATGCCTTTTCCCAGGCCTATCCTGAGGCACAAATAGGGTAGGACCCTGATCGTTCCTTGTTCTAGGCAGAGGAGGCTGTGGTGGATCTGGAGGGGGTGCACATCTGGATTCCTGGCCAGGAGCCCACATTCCTTCCTGGTGAGTGTGAGCAGATGGGGCCTCCGGAGAGTTATGAAGAGATTGCAGGCTGCCTCCTGCCCCGCTATAATGGGACCCACCCTGCAGGAACATTTGTGGGACCCGAAGGGCCAGAACCTCACGTGGGGGCCTGGTTTGGGTCCAGAATCCCCCATGCAGATTGCTGAGCAAGCATCACGGACCAAGTGGGGTCTGTGTCCCTCCACCCCAGATAGCCTTATCTCACTTAACAGTATCAGGGAATCAGAGGGCCAGGGGAATCCATGGTGCCCACAGACCCAGTCAGGAAGGAAGCATGGAGAGCCAGCTGGGCAAAGCTACCTTACCTGAGGGCAGTCCTTAATGTAGTGTCCTTTGTTGAAACACAGGTGGCACAGGTAGTTGGGTGGAGGCCGCTTGCTGGGCTTGCGGGCCTCGGATGTGAGCGTCAGGTCTGAGAAGTGCTCTGTAAGGGAGCTGAGGCCATCGGCGATGTTGTTGAGAGAGCCATAGGGGGAAGCATTCCTGTACACACTGCTGCTCAGTGCCTGTGGGAACAGAGGCCATTCAGGGCTGTGGTGAAGAAGGCTCTCACTCATCACCCCACATCAGTTCACACAGAACCTTCAGTTAGCCCCAAAGCCCGAGTTCAAATCCTAACTCTAGTTATGGGTTTGGCCTCAGGGGCCCTGCTTATACTGTGGGATTGATCTCAGGCTTCCATTAGGGCAAAGTGAGGTCACGAGGCTAAAGTACTTTGTCACATGTCTGGGCCCTACGACTCCTGGGTACATGGTGATGATGTTAGCAGCTGTGGCTATTGTTACAATCAGTTCCTGACACACTGCACCAGATGTGGAGGTTAATACTATCAACTGGACAGGATCGAGAATCACTTAAGAGATAAATCTCTCAGCATGTCTGTGAGAGAGTTTCCAGATTGGGTTAAGCAATTTGAGAAGACCCACCCTATGTGTGGGAGGCACCATTCCCTGGGCTGGGGTCCTGGACTCAATAAAAAGGCGAATCAGGCTTGCAGCAATGTGACCACCAGCCTCAGGCTCCTGATCCCTGTCATGATGCACAGTACCTTCTGATGTGTGCTAAAGCAACCCTTCCTTCCTTCCTTACGCTGCTTTTGCTGGTATTTTAACACAGAAAACAGCAAAGTGACTAATACAGATGGCATCATGGGAAGCCACTTGTCAGGTATGGCGGGACTTCAGACACATCTCTGTCGACTCTATTTCCCATGCAGTGTGGCTACCATTTTCAGAACTGAAGGCCACTGCACAGAGGAGCTCCGCCAGCCTGAACCACCTCCACATGACAGGAACCAGACACCCCGTTGAGCTCCCAAGCATACACAGCTCAGGCCCTCTTGGTGTATACAGCCTCTATTTATAGGCATCATGGGCTCCAGGAGGCATGGCACACAGGAATTCAGTGAAGGTGGGGCCTATGGTGGGGCTGGCAAGGAATGGCGAAGGGCTACCCTTTCCTAGTGAAGGCCAGAAAGCAGCAGCTTCCCCAGGAAAGTCAATAGGGAAACTGGGCACACTGGTTGGAGTCCTCTGAGCCCACTACAGATGTCCTAAATGGCAGAAATGAGCTCTGGCCTTAGGCTGCTGCGAAGATGAAGTCTTGTTTTCAGGAGTCCTTAGGCTGATAGAGAAACAAGGTCCCTGAAACCAAGAACTTAGACTCCTTTACAAAGGGGGAGGGGCAGGCAGAGGCCTAGAACAGGGGCAGTCCTCTGTTTCCTTCTGTATGGGAAGGGGAGAGATGAAAATTGACAGCAATCTAGGGCATGGAGTACACCCTGCCTAATCCCAATAAGAATAGCTTTGAATCTCATGTTTCCATTTTCAGAAGCTGATCACTCAGCTCCTAGAGGACCTGACCCTCATCTAGGTAAGACAGTACCTCAGACACTTGCTAGGTGACCCCGAACTGGGCCTTTCCTTCTCTGGGCCTTTACTCTCTCCTACCTTATTCTGGCCACAGAAGAACACAAAAACATCATACCTGGAGCTGCCCAAGGCTAGCACACTGCTTTTCTGCAGTGAGAGAACCACATGGATCCCGAAGACCATCTACTTAGCCACCTGGAGCACCACTCCATGTTGGAGTAGACAGAGCACTCCAGCACCAGCCAGCATGTGGTCTGGGCCAACTCTGTAGCTCTTGGGCAAACCCAGAATGGAGTGGATCCTTAAGAGGCAATGGTTCCAATCCTGGAGGCAGCTTACAGGGTCACTTTCTGAAGTACAGCAGGACAGCTCTGGTGGAAATCAGACAAGGTAGCCATGGTGGCCTGCCAAACCCTAAGAACTGTGCACTTATGGAGATAGCTGGTTCTCATCACAACCATACTCCACAGATGAAATGAGTATTCCAAACTTGTATTGAATGACCTGGAAACTAGTAACAAAAACAGTTTTTTGGGCTCCACCTCAAAGTCATCACAGCAGTGGCTTGGAACCAAGGGCATATTTTGGTGTGTGATCAAATTTCCACAACGAGTTACCAGTTTAATGATTTTAAAGCATACAGTTCTGTGTCCCTTAAGCATATTTTCACTAAAATACAACCACCACCACCACCACCATCACCACTTCACCTCCAGATTCCTCCATCTCCCCAAGCCAAAACTCTGAATCCATCAGATGGCAATTCCTGACCTCCTTCCAAATATGCTTTGCACAGCCCCCCTAGAAGATTTGGCAGCAGCAGTCACTTCATGGGTCTCAGAGCACAAACTCCCAGGTCACTATCTTGACTGGGAGACCTGTCTGGTACCAGGAGGCTACAGGCTTTATCTTCCCAAAGCGGCCTGAGTTGGGGCAGCATAGCCCCAGCCTCTTGGAGAAAAGTTCATCCAAACAAGAAATTTGAAGCTCCAAACCCTGTGACTCACATTCACGGCTGGGAAATGCAATTTCACAAAATAACAACCCTCTTCCCTTCCCCCTTTCCTTTCTTTCATTTTTGCTGGATAGGATTTAAACAAGTCCACAGCCTTCAAGACTGTGTTAAGAGGAAGGGGAAGTTTGGTGGATGCCAAAAGTACACTAATTACACCCTAAATAGTCCTCTCCCCAGGCTTGTGGCCGCACTCCTAGCCTCACAACAGTCATCAGGCATCCCCAAACAGTCAAAAGCATCTGAGCAAGCCACCCCCTTCTCTTGCAGCTCAATAGTCCCAAATGCCACCAAGGGTCATAGATATGCCTTCTCTAGTAGCTCCATGCACAGAACAAGGCTAGAATACCCCTCCCAGAGTCCTGCCCTCCACTGTCCCCTAACCTGTCTACTTAACTGCCAGGTTTCTTCTCCAAGCCCCACCCAAGAAAAGCACCACTCAGAACTAAGAATTCAGAGAATAGTCAGTTAATTCAATCACATTCCTGTGTTATTAGTAAAGAAACCGAGGTTCTGAGGGCTGCAGGCACTAGACCCAGTTGGAACTAAGAGCCAAGAGTATAACTTGCCTGATCAGGGCAGGCTTGGCATGTCAGAAAGCCATTTCCTCTGCAAAGCCCTATTTGAGCTCTGGCCACAGAGGTGAAAGGCAAGTCTCAGCTGTTTTTCTGGCCTAGAGGGACTGGGCAGAGCATAGGGTTGGGCCTGCCCTCTTGGAACAGAAGGGGTGGGGGGCAAACTTGACTGTTCCTGAAGGTGCACAATTGCTATATTCAGCCACTCGGATTCTGAAAAGTACGCAGGACCCAGCATGTAAGGTGATCATCCATTCACCTATACTGCAGGGCCAGCGAGCAGAGCACAGATGCATGAGTTCCCAAGGCCCTGCTGTCCAAGGAGGGCAGGCCCACTTATGTAATGGATGTAAGCCTCTGAACTACATCATCATCCTGGGTCAGTGACTGCGGAAGCTGGCAGGAAGCATGGGATCCTTTCACCATATGTGGGGAGACTTGGCATCAGACTCAATCATTGCTGGAACCTTCTCCAAGGTTCTTGTTGGGCTGATAGGGAAAAGGTTTGTTCTGACCACTGGTTGTTCTGCTATAATCTACAGAATCTTTTCTTTTTCTAGTTCTCTTGACTGCTAAGACACTATTTATCTGAGCATTGATCTTATTTTTGTAGAGTTGGAAACTGAGATTCAAAGAGACTTAGTAACTTGTCCAAGGCAACACAGGCAAAATGTGTTGGCCAGTTATACTTCACCCAAGGCCTGTCTCCACCTATAAAAAGATAGCCAGAGGATGATGTCAGATGTGACATTGTACCTAAAGCCTCTTAGTGCTGAGCTGCTTCTTTGGACTCTGTGAGGGGGCTGAGTTCTGGAGAAGGTAGTTCTGCTGTGGAATGTTGACAGAGGCAGAGTCCCAAGGCTGTGTCTCACTCTCCCCAGAGAAGCCTGCCCAGTTGGACTCTTCTGAAGAACTAGCAGAGGGTACTACAGGCAAGGAAGGAACTGGCAGGCACTGCAAAGTAGGCAGATACTTTTAAGAGTGTCCCAGAGAGAGCAGAAGGCTGAGCCATAGCAATGGGAGAACAGACAAAAGGGCAGGAGCAGCAGGACAGCAGGTGGAAAGGAGACAACCTCAGCCAGGAAAGATACAGCCATGGGCAAAGCCAATGGTGAAAGCAATGTATGGCTGGGCTATAGGCAGGCTACCCCAGGGAGATCAGACAAACACAGATGCTCTAGGTTTTGCTCTCACCCAAGGCAGGCTCAGAGGAAGGAGCCTGATTCTAGCCCCTAGTTCTATGGAGCCCCTTTCATCAGCCACTCAACTATCTTCTCATCTCCGAAAGCCACCAGTCCCTTACCTCTGCACCAAAGCCACCCAACCCTTACCTGTGAAATCTTAGTTTAACTATGTAAAGATGCACTGCATTTGTTTATGGTACTTGTCTAAGGCACCTGATAGATCTAATAAAAATCTAAACGACCAATAGCTAGGCAGGAGGTATAGATAGGACTTCCCAGCAGAGTAAGTAGGAGGAGGAATCTAGGCTTCACAGAGACAGAGGGAGAGAGGGAGATGCCAGGGGCCAGAAAGACAGACATGGAGGAGTCAGGAAAGCAGGGCATACAGAATGAAAGAAAAGTTAAAAAGAAAAAAAAAAACCCGAGGCAAGATGTATACGAATAGAAACAGGTTAAATTAAGTTAAAAGAGTTAGTGGGACAAGCCGAAGCTAAGGCCAAGCATTCATAGTAATAAGTTGTCATGTCATTATTTGAGAGTTGGTTGGCAAAGAAAATGCCAACTACACTCACCTCTGCACCCAACACACACACACACACACACACACACACACACACACACACACACACACTCACATTGCAATTTACACCACCAATGACAGCACCCCTTCTTCTGAGAGATCTGGACTTCTGTACCTAAGGCCCACCTGGAATGGAGCACATATCCATTCTTTACAGACAGGTGGGTACATGCTGGGTTAGGGTGTGGGAGAAAGTGCACACGGTGAGAAGTGAGTCACAGAAAAATGAAGCACACCCTACCATACTCAGCTCTGCCCATGGTCTCGTTTCCAAGGCCAGGAACATATGAACTGACCAAGACAGATCATGACCCGTTGTCTGTATGGGCATTGTTCACACTTCACACGTAAAATAGTTCTTCCTATATAGCTGGTGCTCAATAAAAGATCCAAGACTAAGGTCATATCTATTTTTTTTGGATAAAGGAAGTGGACAAAGAGAGATGGAGACCAGGGTTTGGAGGAGTAGACAGTGAATGCAGGACAGAGCCTAGCAGACCTAGGGAAGTTCTTTGACCCCCATCCCAGGCCACCACTCACTTGATGGTGCTCATGGGTCATGGCTCCTTGACCTCTGCCCAGCTAGCACACAAGCACTGGGGACCCTGTGCCTCACACTTGTGAAGCAAACTTGTCAAGCAAGAGCAGAAAGCATGAATCTGAAAAAAAATCAGTGATAGGGCAGGACTGTAGCTTTAGCCAGTCCGGGTTACAATTGAGGCTATATCCTCTATAGCAGAGGCCAGGACCTAGAACCCACTGTGACATGTGAAGTCATGGGCAGATATGTGTGCTTGTGTCATATGTACTGGGCTCACACCAAGGACTCCAAATGCCTTAAGATCCTCATGACCGAAAAGGGTCAGGGCCATCTGCACATCAAAGCCACTACTAGGGCTTGGCTAGGAGCAGGGTTTCACCATCTCTCATGTCAGCTCATTGCAATTAATCTAGCTACCAATAAACACTCATTCCTTGAGACAACACAGGAGGCTGAGACAAGGGAGGCCAGCCACTTCCTCACAGGCCTTAAGAGAGACCAGGTTTCAAGCCATCTGCTCTAACCCACTCACCTAGTAGAATGAGCTGAGCATCCAGTGTAGCCAAAGCACTGACTGAGCATCATGTTAAGCTGAGAGAGGCAGGATTCCTACTCTCAAATCCAGCAACAGAGCTATAGACACAGCTATGGCATAGTGCATGGCAGCCTAGCTGCCAAGCCTGTTGCCTGCCCTGGAGCATCATACCTTGGCTGTCACAATCCATGTTGTTGTAGCAGCTGGAAGCAGAGCTACTGCCTAAGGCATCCACCCCAGGCCTCTTAGGAGAGACATCCATTTGTGCCATAAAGAAACACCTTGGAATCTGTCCAATGGGATAGGACTGGAAATGATATCATAGGTATAATCAGCAGCAATACAATGGCTTGGACACACAAGACTGCTGGGTGCTTCCAGAAATTACAAGTTAACCAGTATAGTCAAAGGAGGATTGAGCCACAGAAACTATATTAAAACACACACACACACACACACACACACACGCACGCACACATACACACACACACACACACACACACACACACACACACGCGCGCGCGCGCGGGGGGGGGGGGGCTGGGGAACAGATCCAATGGCACATGCTTGATTCTGTCCCTAGCTCTCTGAACACAACTTCTTCCTCTGGACAACAGGTCTGCTGCCCCAGGCAGAGACATGGGAATAAAATAGGAAAACAGGGTTTTTCTCCTCTGTGTCTCCTAAACCAGGCCAATCAGAGTAGGAAAACATAGTTCCTACACAAGTGCCCATGACTCTTCAAAAGGGTCAGCTTTTGGTAGAGTGCTTTTCTAGTATGCACAAAGCCCCGGATTTGATCACCAGCGCTGCCTAAATTGGACATGATGGCATACCCTTGTAATCCCAATACTTGTGGAGTGGAGGCAAAGAAATCAGAACTTCATGGTCATCCTTAGTTACATAACAAGTTTGAGGCCAGCCTGGTATATTGGAGAACTTGTCTAAAAAAAAGAAAGAAAGAAAGAAAGAAAGAAAGAAAGAAAGAAAGAAAGAAAGAAAGAAAGGAAGGAAGGAAAAGAAAAATCAATGCATCCAGACAAAAACATCAGAGGTACTGTGGCTTGATAGGAAGTCTCAGGTAAGGTGTTTGCTATACACAGGGCCTGGAGGAAGATGCAGGTAGAAGCTAACCTGGAGAACAGCTTCAACACAGGTTACAGAGATAGCTCAAGGCTGGGATGCAAAATTGATTTAGATCTATCACTACTGATGACTCGGGTCATCCAGGCCTCTGCTTTGCTCTCTATACAGTGAAAGTGATGAAGTTGGAGGTGGTGGCTCATACCTGTATGCCAAGCACTTGGGAGACTAAAGCAAGGGAATCACCCTGGGTTCAAGGCCAGCCTGGGCTAGGGTGAAGTCCTGTCTCAAAAAACAAAGCAGGACTGCTTCCTGCTCACTAGTCCCCATTTATGCCACCTTGGGTTCTATTGCTACTAATCATTTATGACTGAAGCCCCTGCCCTCCCACCACTTGACTTACATGTCCCAAGGCATGATCTCCCTCTGAGCCCAGACCTATATGGTTGCCTGTGCCAACCCTTTCCAGGTGGTAGCCTCCTTGCTTGAGTCACACACCATTCAGCATCCCAGGGGGAGGGCCAGATATTTGGGGACTCTTCCATACTCGCACCTCTCAGACATTCCTCCCAGGATCACAACTGCCTGCCTCCTAACTCAACCAGACCACAAAGACTGTGAGAGTCAAGTTCAGCCCCCTGCTGGGGAGGAGAGTGATTTTGCTCCTCATTTCCACACTGGGGAGACTCTGGACACCTGCTATAGGCACACATGGTATTTCAACCAAACACCCATCATCTGTCTAGGCTGGGAACTTTTGTTTATTCTTAATGTCTACACTTATTTATCTGTTTGTGGGCATGCACATAGAGGTCAGAGGACAATCTGCAGGAATTTGTTCCCTCATTCTACCATGTGGGACCCTGGGATTAAACTCAGGAAGTCAGGCTTGGTGGCAAGAGCCTTTACCCACCCATCCCTCTCACCAGCCCGACTTTGTTTTTTGAGACAGGTTTTTACTCTAGCCCAGGCTGGCCTTGAGCTCATGGCAGTCTTCCTATACTAGGAATATAGATATGAGCCACCTCCCCCAACTAGAACCTTCCTTGTACAAGACCCTATATTTGTTCCCCTGTTTGTTCTCATTGCTGTCTCTGTGCAGAAGGGCTGAAGACCCTTGATCCCACTAGCAAATCTGCAATGGGTGGGCCACAGTGGCCAAGAGTGGGCTCTGAAGCACTGAGGAAAGTTGACGTGAGGATTCAGGGGATCTTGCCACTTCATGCATGCGACCAAGAATAGCTTCCTGAAGTTTAGAGCTATGCAGCCCAGGAGACTGTATAGCTGGCTCAGTGGAACCGCACATCTGACTCAGTGGAATATCACTGGACCTGGAGATGGCGGGAAGAGCACTGGCAGGTATCCTGAGCCGAAACCATCCTCTGGTTGGATTAACTACAAGAAATGTTGAGATGAGGACTGTTAAAACAGTTTGAATTGCAGACCTTCTCCGAGCCTTTACTGTGCTAGCGGGCACTGTGTGAACTAAAGGGCAGCAAGTATGCTGTGTTTTCCAAGCCTGTTTGAGTCCTCATATAGCCGAGCTCAGTGGTGTATGCCCACAAACAGATAAATAAGTGTGATGCCCACAAAGAAGGGGTGGTCATTCGACAGTGGGGCCAGACTTTCCAGCTACTTCTGTTCTCAGAGGAAAAGGGGAAAGCTGTCCTAGGAATCTGAATTAAATGACATGAGGCAGCCTCATTTCCCTGGTGAGGAGGAAGTGGGGTACCACCGCTGCCCAGGACTGGCTCTGAGAACCCCTCCAGTGGTCCAAGAGGTAATGCTTAACTCTACTTTTCCAGAAATGGAATTTGTGGTGACTACACTGCTGGGAATTTAAATTCCAAGCAGAACTTGGCAAGGAAGATCCATGCAGTCCAACCCCCTCCTAAGCACTGCCTCCTCCTGCAGCACCTGGACAGAGGGGCTCAGCCAAGGAGTCTCTCGCTGAAGGCACACAACTGTGACCACAGATGCCATTTCTGAAACCCAGGTTTACCAGGTCTCATTTCAGAACCCAGAAGTGTTTTAAGACACTACAAAGTGTCCATGTCCACTTGAAAGCCACCTCCTGGAGCTTGTTCTGCACTTGTATGTGAACCCGTCTACTTTCCTCTCTGCTCCCAGAGCCAGAGGGCCACTCAGGACCCTTGGCTTATCTTCAGCTCCCAGGACTGAGGTTCCAGGGGCACAATAGGCCTCTGTGCCCCTGTATCCTCACCTCCCCCAATGCCAGCTGCATTCATGGTGTTTTGCTATTGTGGTGGGAGCAGCCTAGGGGCGGTGCAGGAGGGGGTGGGCTCTTGGCACAGGGGCTGGTGCAGACGGGCTATGGTCAGCGGTCAGCATGCAAGTCACATCCGCAGGCACTGCCACCAGGCCTGCCAGGCCTCGAACAGAATGGCAATGCTTGTGGATCCTGGGTCCCTTTCTAAGTGCCCTCTTGTGGCATGAAACTTGCTGCCTTTGCACCCAGCCCCTTGGTGGTGGCATTGACTTGGGGGGGGGAGAGGGGCCCTCACCTTCTCAGCCATATCAGATTACTAACTAAGCCCTAGACTCAGGAAAGGCCCATGCCCAAGCTGGAGTTTTGAGAGGGTTGAAGAGGTCAAAGATTGGGAGGTGAGAATGAGGGAGCCAGAACCCAAGAGAGCTTCCAAGGAAACCATAAGTCTTTAAGTGTGAAAAGTCCCTCTAATCTCCCGGTTCAAGCTGTCTGCTGGCAGATAGTCTCTTGTTTATATATGCCTCCAACCTTGAACATACCACCCGGGGTGACAGCAGAGATTAAATCTACTCAACAGGAAAGCTGAGGCCCAGAGAGATGGGAGCTCCCTGGAGTCAGATCACTAGAGACTTCCCCCACCCACTATGGCTCCAGCTCCTCCCACACTGAGCCTCTTCTTGAGGGAAACAGAGGAATACAGCAACAAAGTGGTAGGAGACAGGTCTCACTGAACCACTGCTAGGATCCTGGAGACATGAAATTTCCCAAGAGGATCACTGAACGATGGGCAGCAGAGCAGAGGCCTGGAGTGAGGAGCAAGGCAAAATCACAGTGGGAGCAGAGGGAGTCTAGTAAAGGCTTGTTAGGGCCCTGCTGGACCTCTGGGCCATGGTCACCTTTTCCCTAGATGAAAGACCCTCCCTTGAGTGCACTTCCATCCAAACGAGTCATGACAGCACCCTATCCACTCGCCTGCCTTTGGTCCTCCTACTGCCCATGTCACTCCTTAGCTCCAGGGCCCCCATTCCCACCCTTGCATAGAAATGCTTGGTAAGAAAATTAATAATGGAAAAGATCCAGGTACTAAAGAAACTCCACAAACAGTTCCCCAAAGTCATTGGTCACCTGAAGCCAGCGCCTCAAAAGACAACAAACTGTCGTAAGAAAGGAAGATGCCAGTCAGGAACCATTCCACAGGGCAGAAAGCATGTGTTACAGTTTATAAAGAGCCTTGGCATACGAATGCTATTCCCCTGGCTCTCCTGACACCTGTCCAGCCTTGCCACCACTCCCAGCCCTCCTGCACTACTTCTACCCCCACAGGTCTAGCAGGGCAGCCTGGGAGGTGCTGGCCTTGCAATATGAACACATATCTGAGACCAGAAAGGGTGACCTTCTGGCTCCACAACTCAACCCCAACACACCTCAGAATACACAGGCCTTATTCCCAGACCACGGCTAGGTCAGAAGAAAAGTGAAAGTGACCCCCCCCCAGCACCACCACCATGTGTGTATACCTCTACCTCCTGCACCTTAGCAGAGGGAAACCACAAGGGGGCAAAAGAAAGAGGTACAGAGGGTATCAGCAATTCCCAAACTGGAGTAAATGGGGGAGGGAGGGAGGGTCGTGGAAAATAGATTCTGGGAAGGCTCTGGATAAGACCCCACAAAAGAGGCTGGGAGGTCATGGCCACCTGGGTATTTGTTTAGCTGGAGACAGGCACTGGACAGTAGACTTTGTAACCAAATTCATTGAACAGGCAACCTTTGCAACACATTCAGGGTTTTGGGAGAAGGCACTCAGCAGCTGGAGTCCTCTCTCCCATCGCCACAGCGCTCCCCCCCCCCCCAAGGATTTCCCTTTCATTTCCTTCCAGCCTGGGAAGGCAGGGGACAAGGCAGTCTGCTAGGTCAAGCCCTCAAAAACCACTTCCTATGTGGTTGGGGGAGGGCAAGCAGCTGCAGGATGGATCTAGGGGTTCCCAAGTGGTGGGAATAGGAGGAAAAGACCCTGAAAGGTTCACTGCTTTCCAGGGAATCCTCCAGGCAAAGAACCATGGAGGTCGGAGAATGCTTTTAGGCCCTTCCAGAGGAGTTCAGAGCAGGCTCTGCAACCCTCGGTCCCAGCTGCCTTGCAGTCAGAAAAGTTAATAGCGCTGGAGAAGGAAAGGCTAGGAAGGGGCTCCCCACCCTAGCCGCACCCCGGCAGTCTGAAGAGAATCGGGAGAAACCCCTAAGCCTGCTTACTAGGAGCAGAGCTCCGGGCTGGGAGAGGGGGCGGGAGGGCCCTGCCCAGGCCTGAGCTGCTCCGAGCGGTTCTGCCGGGAGGTGACGCGCTCCGGGCGCCCCAGGGACTTCGGGCCGCAAGTTTGGCAAAGCTGATCCAAGCCCAGCCAAGCCGAGACGGGCAATGTGAGGCCAGCCCGGACCAGGCCAAGGAGAGCAGAACAGATAGGAAAAAGGGGTCTGGAGCAGTAGGCACGGGGTTGGCGCGCGCTGGGGCACCCACCTCTCCGCGCTGCAGCTGGAAGACGCTGTTAAGATAGCTGGAGTGCAAGGGAGAGCCCAGCTGCTCAGGGCGGCCTTTGCCGAAGGCCAGCTCCGGGGGCGCGGCGCCGGAGGGCGCCTCGGGCCGGAAGGCATCAAAGGCACTAGCCTGGTGTGTGTCCTGAAGCGACAGGTAGACCCAGTTGAGTAGCTGGGCCGGCTGGTACACCGAGGCGGCGCTCGTGTCGATGGCAGACAGCAGGCTCATTTTGCCGTGGCGGTGCCGGCCCCTCCCCGGCCGCCCGCTCGCGCCCCCCTCCCGGCGGAGGGGCGGGCACCGGGGAGCCTGTGCCCACTGCCAGCCGCCCCGGCCCGACGGCTATCGCCCTGAGCCCCGTGCCCCGCGCGTTGCCCGCAGCCGCTACCGCTGCTGCTGCCGCCTCCCCGGACTGCAGCAGTGGGCGCGCGCGGGCGGAGGAAGGAGGCAGAGAAAGTTGGGCAGGAAACTTTTGGCCCCGCCCCGCCCGCTGCCTGTCCCACCCCGCCCGGGGATCCGCTATCTGCCTCTACGTTGACCCCTCCGGAGACCGCTTCTAGGGTGGGGTCCTCCGAGACCCCGCCCCACCCCAACCCATCTGGCCCCCCCATCCTCGCTGCCCCATTGGCTAAATATGGATATAGGGGAGGGGCAAGAAAGAAGGCGAGTCCGCACATGCAGCACCCTGCCGGCCCCCATACCGAGAGCGGCCCCTCCCGAGCCTCCTCCCGCCCCCTCCCCTGGGCAGTGCAGCTCCACACGGCCGAGCTCAGAACCGACTGGGCCCAAACACTCAGCCTGCTTCACTGTATGCTGGTTCCTATCACTTCCCAGACACTCGCCAGTTAATTCGTTTTCACACCTTTTTTCCGTCTTCCCTCTTCTTGCTGTTAGTCTGATTGTGTTTCTGTGACTTTCTCGGTGTTCTCCAAGACTCTTTAAACGTATCTGGTTTGAAGCTTCCTTCTGTCTCCCTCGCCTCCCTCAAATAGACACACACACACACACACACACACACACACACACACACACACACACACACACACAC
>PVIU01003007.1:0-138339 GCA_004026605.1 Ondatra zibethicus | reverse complement strand
TAAAATGGGAATGATCATATTCAAACTTGGTATTTGTTGAGTGGAAGCTTGAATTTGGTGACTAGAAGCCTTTTCAGGAAAAGCCACTTTCCCCCCACTAACCTCCATACCAGGGCACCTCAGATCATCCATAGATGCTTGGACCAGACAGTAGTGACCAAGAACTGTCTGGTGTCACCAACCAAGATCCCATTTGATCTCAGCGCTCCATGTTTTGAAAGAATTCATTTATCAAACAAGTGACAGTTATTAATTCAAATGACAATATGTATGCCAATAAAATCTCAATACATTTATTCATCAAAGACACATCTATAAGATGAATGTAGTGGCACATGTCTGTTATCCCACATCAGGGAGGTGGAGGCAGGAGGACCGGAAGTTTAAGGTCAGCTTGGGCTACATGAGACCCTGTCGCAAGCAGAACAAAACACAACTCAGCATTTCCACAATTCTGCTAGAGACTTTGAGTCTCTAGAAATATGAGGTAGGATTTGAAACCACCCTCTGCAGACTTTATAAAGAGAAGTGATAAACACTAGTGAGATAGGGCTTTTATCAACTGAGAGCAAGTATTGCTTTTGTAGAGGACCTAAGTTTGGTTCCCAGTGTCCCTGTCTGGTGGCCCACAACCACCAGTACCCTCTTCTGGTCTCTTTGAGCACCTGCACTCAACATGCCCTTAAAACCAGACCCACCCCCACCTTCCCTCTCACAAGCACATAGTCAAGGGAAAATAATAAATATTTTTTCAGAGGTAGATGATGTCTTCCAACTGCACAGCGGAGAGTTGGGAAGCCCAGAGGAGAGCCTGAGATACCCAGCAACCCAGTTCTATTTGTCTCCCTAGCTTTCTGGATGAAGTTGCCCTGTGCTATCAAAAATACTGACATTTCTCCTCTAGTATGAATTACAGATCCAGACTCCTTTAGAGGTCATACAGAGGTCACCAGACATGAGTAGAAAGGTGGCGCTGGCCAAACAAGACACTTTTGTCCCATTCCCACCTTGAGACTTGTCTGATACCTTCTTAGAGGAGACACTGGTCTCTTCCTGGCCTCCAGAATGATTTGACGCCAGGAGGGTGCTTGTTTGACTGGTAACCTCTGTCCTCCCCTCCCTCTCCTTGCAGTACCTACCCAGAGCCTGGTGCCAGGCAGGGGTTGGTAGGGAAATATTTGGTGGGTTGAGAGATAGGCAGATGAAAGGACAGCAAAACTGGGCTCTTTGGAAGCCTGGGTGGCCTCTGCGGATTTGCAAGTCTCTCCTTCTCTCTGTCATTAGCATACTTGCTCAATATGTGGGCTCTGTACCCGATAAATGATCAATAAATGTGAACAGCCTATAGTCAGTTTGTTTGGCTAGCAGCCAGCTGGCCTGAGGTCAGCCCCCAGATGACTGCTGGAGACAAATACTACAAATATTCTGAGATAACGTAAGATGTGGGATGGGGTTGTGGGCAGAAGTGACAGGAAGGCACCAGAGGCCTGGTGCTAGGCCAATAGGCTGGGCCAGACCCATCCCTGTGCCTCCCGGCCCAGACATACACTTTAACAAAAGAGAAAGCATGTGGCCCAAGCAAGGAAAGGGACTTGCCAGGGTCACATAGTAATCCTGTTTACTAAGTCTCCTGCTCCTGACCATACCCTGAGTTCCCTTACTGGTCCCAGTTTGGCAGCTTTGCTTCTACTTATATATAGCCTTGGAACTGGGGGTAGGAGAGAGTGTTCACGTGAAGCTCTCATCTCTGCCTCCTTCACACCCGGGGATTCTCTCTGGTTCATGGCCACAAGGTGGGACAATGGAAAGAAATCAGGCTTTAGAGACCCTTGAGCAGGTTCCTACCTTCTCTTTAAACTGTGATGGTGGCTAGCTCGTCCCTACCCACTTCTTCAGGGACTAGTGGAGCTAAAAGAGGGTGTGACCAGAACATGCTTTGCTAGCTGTTAGCAACCATGTGGCAGAGAAGGGTGACGTTGGACATCTCAATAACAATAATACTCTTGCTGTCTAAGAAAATAAGGGAAGAGGTAGCAGGGACATCTCTGTCCTGTAGTCACCCAGGATATGGGTCTGAGAAGTCCTAATAGGGTTTTAGACAAGAACTCTGCGGTCAAAAGAACAGGAGAAATGGAGGAAGGAGAGGGAGTTGGGCCCTGCGGAGGGAATCAGTTTTCACTTGGGACCATTGAGGCAAAAGAAATGCTCAGGAAAGGTGGGGCTTCACTATTCTGTCCAAGCCATGCTGCTTATCTCGCTGCAAAACAGAGCATGGTGATTTATCACACAGAGGAATCCAGAAGTCTGCAGATCTCTTGGTTTTCCCAAATAACACAGGATTACAATGAAGCACCCACTGAACAAACCTGAGGTTCTTCTCCCCCTGGGCCAGGGTCGGGCACTTGGGTGCTTTTAGGCTGTGTGTTGACACAGAAGGTGTCAGTTTACAGCAGAGAGGGCAAATGACAAATGCTTTCCTTACTCCTGCTCCTCTCCCATCCCCCACCAGGACAGCTCTCTCCAGGGCAGACAGATCTTCCCAAATCTGACTTCAGGTTCTCTTTAATGCAACACTCCAGGTCCCTATTTTTAAGAAGCTGGCATGGATCCGCAAAATGAAAATTACTTTGCACCCCAGCTTTCTGTTCCCCTTCCATGCACGTGTACACTGAAGGCAACTTCTTACCCAGGGACACAGCCCTTTGTCATCAAAGCACACAGCTTACAAGACACTAGCTAGATTTTGCCCCCACTGACCCCAGATGTCCTTCTGCAGTGAACAGATGGTAAAGTCATAAGAGCAGCTTGACCACACTAGAGCCATCACACTGCCTTTAAGAGAGCAGCAAGAGATTGGGGGTGTAGCTCAGTCGAAGACTGTTTGTCTAGCATGTATGAGGCCTTGTATTCCACACCCAACTCTGAGAGAGAGAGAGAGAGAGAGAGAGAGAGAGAGAGAGAGAGAGAGAGAGAGGTGGTGGAGGAAGAGGGAGAAGAGAGGGGCAAAGGGTAACACATTCACCAACCTTAGGCTCAGACTCCTACAGGGTGTAGGTTCTGAGTGGTGGGAAGGACTTGGTCCATTAGAGACCAAACTCTTCCCAGCTATGAGACATTGACAAGCTGAGTGTCCCACCTGAACAATATCTTGATGGAAAGGAAAAAATCTCCTGCTGTTGCTTGAAACCCAGGATCACTCAGGGAGGAATGGGTAGCCTAAGGGCCTGTTACTGGAAGGCCTCAGTGGGTACCTGCTTGGTCTCAGGGCTACAGAGCAGTGAGGGATGAGCTTGAAAGGGACAACCTGTGGACAGGAGGCTTGGACAACCTGCACATATGGCCCAGGCGATCTGGCAGAATCCCCTAAATTTCTGGTACCTGGAAGTCACGGAGACAGGCCTAGGAGCATCCTCCAAAAAGGAGTTGGTGGGCAGCTCCCACTTTCTGATTTCACATCCATTTTCAAGAAATGAAAAGAAAAAGAGGCAGGTGATATGCATTTCATCAACAGTCTATCAGCAAGCTTCACCTCTGGAAGGACCTCAGGTCTCCAGCGGTCACTCCAGAGATGCCTGGTTGTGCAGGGTTAGTGGTCCAAACAAGAAGATAGGCTTCTGTGCATCACAACAGTGGAAAGCAGTCTGGAATCCTTCTGTGTTTTGACTTATGGGACATTTGTTTAGGAGATGGGATTAAAATACCTACCCTGAAGCTTAGTGAACAGAACTTTCCAAGCTACTTTGAGAAAATTCTTGTCCATATCAAAGGACAGAGGGGGAAGGCTGACATTAATTTGAGGGCCTCCTCCCTAGTCACCCCATATCTTCCTTTCATATTCAGATTCTTTTTATGGAAGTTATCTGTATGAAATCCAATAGTCATTGGGCATGGCATTCAAGAACTTGTCCTTATCTGATTTCTGACCCCACCTTCTACCTGAATGGTCTCCCAGCTCTAGCACGCATGGATGCTATCGTCCAGATGAGTGAGACAACTGGCCTTGCCTATGCCTCTGGGACAGGCTTCTAAGGGAGTCTTGCTGCAGTAGCTCACCATTCAAGCTCAGCTGAAAATTGACTTGTTTTGATCATAGCCCCCACCTTCACTCCTACCCACTAAATAGTTCCCCTCTATTCTTGAGTCTTCAGTGTTCCTATGGTATGACAGGTGTAAAACCCACCCTCTTGCTTCCCAGCCAGCCCACCGCTGGACGGTGAGCTGCTGGGCAGCTGTAACCTCTGTTCACTATCTCCGCCACAGTCAGTCTTCTGTTTGCTTAAGGGATGAAGTAAGAAACTCAGTGCGTCCTTGTGGTTTACAGGCTCAGAAATGGAGACTAGAGGGCTTGTTACAGAACAGTTCAGAGACACAGGGCCTGAAGATGGAAGGAGCTCCAGCAGGGACTGCCAGCATATGCTGGCCATCTGTGTCCTCTGCTACATTTGAATGTGCCCCAAGGTTTGTGTCCTGAATATGTAGTCCTTGCAGTATCAGTGTGGAGAGGTGGAGCCTTCAAGAAGTAATGGGATGCTGGGGGTGTGGCTCATGAACTGAGTGTCTGCCTAGAATGCCTGAGGCTTTGGGTTCAATCCCCAGCATCTCAAAAAAGAGGGTTATGCCTCATGAGTGCACTAATACTATGAAGAAATGGGGTTTATCATAAATGCCACTGTCCTAGTTAGGTTTTCTATGGCTGTGATGACACTCCATGACCAAAAGCAAGCTAGGAAGAAAGGGTTTATTTGACTTGTACTTCCACATTGAAGTCCATCACTGAAGGAAGTCAGACAGGAACTCAAGCAGAACTGGAACCTAGAGGCAGGAGCTGATGCAGAGGCCATGGAGGGTGCTGCTTCCTGGCTTGCTCCTCATGGTTTTCTCAGTCTGCTTTCTTAGAGAACCTAGGAACACCAGCCTGGGGATGGCACTGCCCACAATGGGCTGGGCCCTCCTCCATCAGTCACTAACTGAGAAAATGCTTAGAGCCAGATTCTTTTTTTAATTGTTTTTATTGAGCTATACATTTTTCTCACTCCCCTTCCTTGCTCCCCTCTCCCCTTACACCCTCCCTGTTGCCCCCATGCTCTCAGTTTACTCCGGAGATCTTGTCTTTTTCTCCTTCCTAGGTGGATTCATGTATGTCTCTCTTAGGGTTCTCTTTGTTTTCTAGGTTCTCTGGGTTTGTGGACTGTATGCTGGTTATTCTTTGCTTTATGTCCAATATCCACTTATCAGTGAGTATATATTATATTTGTCCTTCTGGGCCTGGGTTACCTCACTCAATATGTTTTTTCTAGTTCTGTCCATTTGCCTGAAAATTTCAAGATGTCATTATTTTGTGCCACAGAGTAGTACTCTATTGTGTAAATGCACCACATTTTTCTTATCCATTCTTCAGTTAAGGGGCATCTAGGTTGTTTCCAGGTTCTGGCTATTATGAACAATGCTGCTATGATCATAGCTGAGCAAATGACCTTGTGGTATGATTGGGTATCCTTTGGGTATATACCCAAATGTGGTATTGCTGGGTCTTGAGGTAGATTGATTCCTAGTTTTTTGAGAAACCACCACACTGATTTCCAAAGCAGTTTTACAAGTTTGCACTCCCACCAGCTATAGAGGAGTATTCATTCCCCTTACTCCATATCTTCTCCAGCATCGGCTGTCATCAGTGGTTTTGATCTTGGCCGTTTTGACAGGTGTAAAATAGTATCTTAGAGTTGTTTTGATTTACATTTCTCTGATGGCTAAGGAAGTTGAGCATTTCCTTAAGTGTCTTTCAGTCATTTGAGAGTTCATCTCCTCTGTTGAGAATTCTCTGTTTAGGTCTGTACTCCAATTTTTTACTGGATTATTTGTTCTTTTGATGTCTAGCTTCTTGAGTTCTTTATATATTTTGGAGATTAGTCATCTGTCAGATGTGGGATTGGTGAAGATCTTTTCCCATTCTGTAGGCTGTTGTTTTGTCTTATTGACTGTGTCCTTGGCTTTATTGAAGCTTCTCAGTTTCAGAATATCCTGTTAATCAATTGTTGCTCTCAGTGTCTGTGCTACTAGAGTTATAGTTAGGAAGTGGTCTCCTGTACTTCCCAATTTCTCTTCTGTGAGGTTCAGTGTAGTTGGTTTTATGCTGAGGTCTTTGATCCATTTGGACTTGAGTCTTGTGCATGGTGATAGATAGGCATCTCTTTGTGTTCTTCTACGTGTCGACATCCAGTTATGCCAACACCATTTGCTGAATGAAGATGCTTTCTTTTTTCTCTTTTATAATTTTAGCTTCTAATCAAAAATCAGGTATTCACAGGTGTGTGGATTTGTATCCAGGTCTTCAATTCGATTCCATTAATCCTCCTGTCTGTTTTCATGCCAGTACCAAACTGTTTTCATTTCTCTAGCTCTATAGTAGAGTTTGAAGTCAGGGATGGTGATTGCAGCCAGATCTTACGGGAACATTTTATCAACTGAAGCTACCTCCTTTCAGACAACTCTAGCTTGTGTAGAGTTCACATAAACTAGCCATCGTATCAGTTTTTTTGCCTCCCTTTTGTATATGTGTATTTGTGAGTGCATATATAATCATGTGTAGGTGTGGGTGCTTGTGGGTCTGCTTGCATATGCAGCATGTAAAGATTTGTCACTCGTATTGGTTTAATAAAATCCTGATTGCCCAGTAGCCAGGAAGGAAGTATAGGCAGGGCAACCAGACTAGGAGAATTCTGGGAAGAGAGACATAGTCACCAGACAGAAGCAGAGGAAGCAAGATGAGAATGTCTTACTGAGAAAAGGTACCAAGCCAGATGGTTAAAAATAGACAAGAATTATGGGTTAATTTAAGTTTTAAGAGCCAATTCATAATAAGCCTGAACTAATAGGCCAAACACTTTACAATTAATATAAGCCTCTGTGTGTTTCTTTGGACTGAACAGCTACGGGACCAGGTGGGACAGAAACTTCTGTTTACAAAATGGAGAGTCGCTGGGCAGTGGTGGCGCATGCCTTTAATCCCAGAACCTGGAAGGCAGAGGCAGGCGGATCTCAGTGAATGTGAGGCCAATCTGGTCTACAAAGTGAGCTCCAAGACAGCCAGGACTGTTAAACACACACACACACACACACACACACACACACACACACACACACACACACAAAAGCAAAAACAAAAAACCTGTCTCAAAAAGTGAAAAACCAAAACAAGCAAACAAAAAATAAATCCAGGCAAGGGCTGTGAGGGCCTGCTGAGAAGAGCTGCTTAGTGTCTGGGTGGCAAACTGGGACAGTTCTGGCTATGTTCTCGAAACAGAGATGATAAGATTAAAACAAGCAGAACTTTAGATTATCAGGCCTTCAGTCTTGGGTTGAGAGTGGCATCTTGGGTTTGCTGGCATGCCATGTGAATTCTTAGCCTCCGGAATCATGAGCACTTCTCCCCTCCTCTACCTGCATTTGATTTCTGACTAGTCAGCTGTTTCTGTGGCTGCTGCATGTCTTCCTTCATATGCTCACACTCCCATTGGTGATGCTGCCATCACATTCTCTCAGTCATATAAGATTTTTTTTTCAGCATCATCTTAGTTAAGTGGCAACCCGACAGGACAAGCTTCGATTCTTCCTGTAGCCTCAGAATCAAGCAGGTATGCTGGCCCCAACAGAATCAAGGGCAGAGCTTGCCATGGAATACTGTCCAGATACACAGTAAGGATAGAAGGCCTGGAATTGAAGGCTGGTATGCTGTGGGCCCCTGTGCCCTGTAAAAGGTTCTCAATTGATCTGGGAATATCCCTATAGGGATAGGCTCCAGTTTCTAGCTGGCAAAATGTCTGAGACCAGGAGCTAAGCAGTGCCTTCCTGAGGCTGCAGCTCTCAAGCCTGGATTCAGAGCCTTGGGCTCTAATCCCGTGCAGGCACCACATTTTTTTTCTCTTGGAGCATGAGCCCACACCATTATCCCAACAAAAGCATTGTCCTGAGTTATAGGAAGCCAGGATGGATGGTGGTCTTGTTTCAAGTCAGACAGCATCTTTGGATCACCTCTACTATAATGCCAGAGTGTCCCCAATCTCAGGGTCATCATCTGTGAAAATAAAATGGATTTATTCTGCAGTGTGAAGAAGACCCAGGAGAGAACTTGGTAACCCTTGATCATCATCAACAGTCATCATTAAAAGCTTTAATTTCATACTGTTCGCTTGTTTTCTCAGGGTTGGTTACTGCCCCTGTGGAACTTGTTATCAGAGATGGATAAACTTGTTCAAGATGCAAGTATTAGAAGCAAGGCTTGCAAACACGAGGAAGGGTCTGAAACTCAGCAGATGGAAAGGATCTGAAGAGGGGGAAACGACTTATGTCCTGGATATGAGACTAAAGGCTCGTGTGGCCACCCAGTAGACAAGGGGGACTTTCTGAGAATGAGAATCCTTTGTGTTCCTAAGCACGCCATCAAGGCAGTGAGAGGGCAGCGCACAGGGTTAAGGGCAACGTTTTTCAGTTCACATATCTCACAATGGATGAAGAACAACTTCAGCTCTTTAATAAAAAGATAATGTAGGTGCTGAAGAGATGGCTCCATGGAGAGCGTATTGGCTGTGCACGCGTGCACACATAAATTTGGATCCCTACAGTCACAGAGAGCGCTGGAAGTGGTGGCTGTGCCTATAACCCCAGTGCTGGGGCAGAGGAAACAGGAAAGCCTGGGGACTCTATGGCTAGCCAGTCTAGCCAAGAAGGTTCATTGAGAGACCTTGTCTCAGAAAATAAAATGAGGGGTTTGCTCAGCAGGTTAAGATACCCGCTGCCAACCTGATGGCCTGAGTTCGACCTAAAGGACCTGTGTGGTGGAAAGAAATAACCACCGTCTATGGCAAGTTGTCCTCTGACCTCTATACAAACATCAAACACAATACTCTTTCACAATTATTTAACTGTGAAAATTTAAAATGGAATTAAAAAAAATAAAGTAGAGCGAGAAGAAGAAAATATGTGACATTGACCTCTGAGCCTCTATGTGTGCACACATACAAGCAGACCCCCCCCCAATGTAGCTTAGTTTGTAGAATGCTTTCCTGGGAGCTAAGCCCAGAACTTCATAAACCAAGTGTGGTGGTGCACACTCGTAACCCCAGCCCTCAGGAGGCAGAAGTTCCAGGTCATCCTTAGCTGACACATGGTGTCTGAGGCAAATTTAAGCAAGTCTTATGACACCTTGTCTGCTCCCCCCAAAAGATAAATAATTCTGTTTTTAAGGAGCAAATAATCTGATTAGACATTTCTCCAAAGAAGATGGATGAATCATCCAAAGGCATCCAAAACATACTGAACCTCATTTATCAGGGAAATGCAAACCTAAACCAAAACCACAATGAAATACTTCCTTACATCTATAAGGATTAGGGAGAATGTGGAGAAGTTGAAGCCTGCACTCTGACATGGGAAATGATGCAGCCATTACACACATTTTGAAGGTTGTTTAACAAGTGAGACAGAAGCCAGGCAGTGGTGGCACACACCCTTATTTCCAGAACTCAGGAGGCAGAAGCAGGCCAGTCTCTGAATTTGAGGCCTTCCTGGTCTACCAAGTGGGTTCCAGGACAGCCAGCGGTATACAGAGAAACCCTGTCTCAAAAACAAAGCAAACCAGAAAAGAGTGAGCAGAATTAAGACATGACCTAACAATAAGTATCTACCCAGAAGCACCAAAAATAGGGACTCGGATGTACACAGATGGTCATGGTAACAGTACACACACTATCAGAGACAATGATCACAAACTCCATGATGTGTGTGTGGGGAAGACATTAATTTTCATCCAAGAAAAGGAATAAATTGCTGCTACTGGTACAGCATGGACAAGCCTAGAAAATATTAGGGTGAGTGTGAAAGTCATACAGGAAAGGCTAATTTTTTTTTTGGAGGAGGGTGATTCTACTTAACTGAACGTCTGAAATAGGCAAGTTCATGGACCTGGAGAGCAATCTGCTGAACACAAGGGCTGAGGGCTGTGGCTCAATGGCAACTGACTGCTTAATGGGCATGGATCTTCGTTTGGGCTGCAAATGATATGAAATTTAATAGTACTAAGGGTTGTCCAACTCAGGCCTACAGTAAGAAACACCACACTTTAAAGGGGCCATTCTTCTGCACGTGAATCCTATATCAAAGTACAAAGAAGGCTGAGATCTGGACCATGGTGGTGCACGCCTTTAATCACAACACTGGGGAGGCAGAGGCAGGTGGATCTCTGTGAGATCAAGGCCATCCTGGTCTACAAAGCGCATTCCAGAACAGCCAGAGCTATACAGTGAAACCCTGTCTAGAAAAAAGGGGGGAGAGGGGTCACAATAGGAAGTGTCTCTTCAGCACCCTCTATGGGTGGATATGGGCTTTTTTCATCTCAGGCTGTTTAAGGATGCAGATACCCAAGGTGGTAGCACTAGAGCCCTGTGACAACAGCTTGAACAAAAGAGAAGAGCTTCTATGAGGCTAGGTACAATGGTACCCGTGGGTGCAGGACATTTGAAGGAGAGGACGCTGAGGGGCAGCCACTTGGAGGCACAGCGCCCTTCTCCCAGCTGACTCTATTCAAATTTCCCGCAGTGCGGCTGCTACCAGTTCTTCAACTGTGTCGCACTCTCATGCCTGCCTGAAAGCTTTTCTTTGCTCTCCTACAAGCTGGGCATCACCAGACACCTGGCCTCAACTTAATTCCACTGCTAGGAGACCCTTGACCAGTTAGGCTTCTGAAATCGTTCCCCTTGGTCAAGCATCCACCCAAACACCTAGACCTCTGAAAGAGGGTAGGGATGGGCTGCTCCTCGTCTCTTAGTCGTACCATCAGGCTGTGGGCAAGGCTCAAAATCACCAGCTGAATCTCTGTTTTCTGCTTCTCTGGAGGTCTTGTTGCAAACTGAAGAGTCTGAAAGGAGAACTCTGCTACCAGCTTAGGCTGTGAGCTCTATGGAGGAGAACTGACTATTGGCATTTTCCTGCACAGCCTCCAACTGTGTTCTAAATATTTATCCTTATAGCCTTAGCTAATGTAGCTTTCACCCTTCATCGGTTTCTTTTTTTGCAGCAGATGGAGGCTATGACAGAGGTCTACAATTAGTCAGGAGGCAGAAAATAAGTGGACATGGAGTACCCTAGCCCAATTTGGACAGCTATAGAACAACTCCTAACACAAAATTCTTGGGACAGAAAGCCTGTAAAAGTCAGAAGACCAGGATGATTGCTTTACGGTAGTATCTTCTAGAAATGGCAGGGATGATCATACAAGACCATACCAGTTGATTTGCCAACACGGATGGGGAAAATTTAGCAAGGCTCCACACTTAAATGAAGAAGTACAGGCAGTCGGTGGCTACTGAGGAAGAGATAACCAGTTTTCTCCAGGAACGAGTCCTCTGATAGATTCCCCAATCCTAAGTACATGCACATATGACAACACTAACTGGATTCAGTAGGTTTTGTACACACACACACACACACACACACACACACACACACATACACACACACACACACACACGTGTATGTCTGTGCATGTGTGTGTGCATGCGTGTGTGTGTGTAACAGTAGTAATTGTAGAAGAAGAGCTAATGAATTTGAGAAGGGATGAAAGGTCATGAAAAGAGTTGAAGGGGGAGAAGGAAGAGTAGAAATTATGTAAATACAGTGTACTTGTGTACGAAATTCTCAAAAAAAAAAAGAATTAAAAAAGAGAAGGAGAGGGCCTGGAGGGAGGGTGAGATGGTGGGAGAATTACAAGTGTGATATTGTGTTTCAGGATTAGAAAAAAATCAATGGATTCCAGCTTCAGAGGAACACCAAGGGGCACCTTCCCCGAGAAGATCTGCAGCCCTCTGGGAATGCAACGGTTTCCAATGCACCCCATAGCTGACTTTCTGTCCCAGTTTTTCTCAGAGGGGAGATGAGGCCCTGAGAGTCAAAGTAACTTGTCCCAGTAGAATGAGACTTACTTGAGGGTGCTCCAGACCTTTGATCCCTCTCTCTCTGTGTACTATCTTCCTTTACCCACCTCCCATAAAGTATGTGTGTGGGGGGGGGGATCAGGGCCAGGGTTGGGTGTGGGGTTTGAATGCCTGTGGCCAGATTGGGGCATCTTAGATTCAGCAAGGAATGCCACAGAACACATGGCCTCCCCAGGCACTAGAGGTCCTGTGGGAGCCGGTGTAGGAGGTGGCTTAGAGGTCACACCCTCCAAATCAGCACAGCCATGCGGGAACTGGCCCTCCTCCCTGTGATGGAGGCCATCGGTTCTGCGCGCAGTAAACTGCAGCTGACCTGGAGACTGGCCAGTGCTTCACAGGATGACACTCACCCATTTGCCCTCTAGATCCTTGTAGACTGGCCAATAGCAGCTCCAGAGCCAGGGTGTGGAGCAGCTGGACCCCGGAGGAAGCCTGTTCCAGGAAGTGAGGCAGGAAGACTAGAACTAACCTAAGCAGAGCACAGGCTACTCTGAACCCTTCTCATTAATCGTCCCAGAACTCCATGAAGTAGGCACTATGACTGCTACTTCCCACTTTGCAAGATGGAAACTGAGGCACAGGGTAAAGTTGCTTGTGTGACATCTCACAGCAACTGCGCGGTGGACTCTGGCTGTGACCCAGGCTACAGTCCACACTCCTAAACTTATTCATTCTAGTGGACTCCCTTGCAGCCAGCGAAAGATTAATGTGCAAGTGGTGGGTAGCTGTGATCCCAGGAGGAGGTGTGTGCGTTGTAAACTGGGAGTTTACTGGCACAGGCTTGAGGGCGGTGGGAACATTGCCTAAAACCCAAGTAATTGGTCAAATAGCTATGGAGTCATCCTAGGAACCAGATTTTCATCCCATCCTTCCCTTGGGAACACAAACCCCTAGGATGTTTTTCAGAGAGGAAAAAGAACAACTGGGAGGTTCTTGACCCCAACAGAAAACAGCTTGCTAGTGCAGGAGGAGAGCTGGCTCAACAATGCCCAGGAAAAGCATCTACAGCTGAAAAGCCCCAACTGGCTCTGAAGAGCAGTTGGAAATCATTTCTCCCCACAGAAGATAATCTTGTGCTTGTTCAAAAGGTGTTTCAGTTGGAAATTTCAGTATTCAAGAGGCTCGGGCAGGAGGGTTATTGCAAGTCTAAGGCCAGTCTGGCTTGCATGGCCAGTTCTAAACCAGTAAGGGATACATACTGAGCTGCTGTTTTAAAACAAAACACCAAGCTGGGAATGGTGGCGCTTGGTTTTAGTCCCAGCACAAGGGAGAAGGAAAGTCTGATCTGCACAATGAAACTGTATCTTAAAAAACAACAATAAGCAAAGAAACCAAAACACCAAAAAGGGTTCCGGCTGAAGGCAGGCCACAGGGCTCTTCAAGTCTAAATCCCAGTAACAAGACATGGTGGCTCAGAACAGTAATCCCAGTACATGAAAACCAGAGGCAGAAAGATTGTCCTGAGTTCAAAGTCAGCCTAGGCTACAGATCTTATCTTTAAAAAGAGGTGGTCGGGGGAGGAGGAAGAATAGTAAGAGAAAGAGGAGCTGGAGAAGAAAGAAGAGGAGGAGAAGAAAATGTAGAAGAAAGCAAAAGAAGAGGAGGAGGAAGAAGATGAGGAAGAAGGACAGTAGCCCTGGAAAGGGGAAGTGCATGTTCTTCCAACCCTGCATCATACACCTGTCTTTCCTTCATGCAAAATTTGCTAAAATATCCTAACAAAGATATTTTAATGCTATCAAATAAATCCATAACTGTTCTAAGAAGCAAGAGAAGATGTGTAACTGAACTAAATGTGACAAGGGACCATCAAGAAACCCCAAACAGATAGCTATGAATTGAAAAGGGCTGGCAGGAGACATACATGCTGGGACTACTGTGGTACACTGTCTCCACCAGCACATTCTCAGGAAGGGAACTATAGCTGGAGATGTCACTAGGACAGTCTTAAGGATGAGGCTGTAGGTGAGGATGTGACTGGCATCCTCCAGGGGAGAGAAAAATGCAAGACAAAAGAGCAGAGACTGGTAAGGGTGGGGAGGGAGGTGGCTCTGCTCAATGGCTGATTCATCATTACCTACTTGACTCTACCCCACAGCAAAAAAAAATCTCTGTCACTTCTCCAGAAGACTGGCCACAAGATACTGTTAGGAAATGTGTGTGGTGTGCCAAGTAGAGACTAGCAAGAGGTTGAGTGTCATGATCATTCACGTATTCTCTTTTGGTTGGTTGGTTTTGGTTTTGTTTTGTTTATGTGTATGTGGGGTGTGTGTGTGTGTGTGTGTGTGTGTGTGCGTGTGCACGCACACACACACACACACACACACACACACACACACACACACACACACACACACACAGTTGGGATGGAAACCAAGGACTTAGGATGCTCTCACTGAGAAACACTCACAAATCCATTCATGGTGCTCCTGCTGCATGTATCACCCTTCCTACCTCCCCATTTGCATCCATTCCCTAGGCTGAACCATAGCCAGATAATACCATGCACTGAGACCTCCAGCTCAGAATGCTGAGCCTTGCTCCCTCCATAGGTCTTGGCCAACAAAACCCTAATCTTGGGCAAAAGTTTGGACCTTGAACCTGGCAGGGACAAGGGGTTGGGGACTTGTAGACACAGAGTATTCTTATATACCTGGGGTCAAAGAAGACATGACTTCACTAATATCCTGTCAGCTAGGGTCAGGATGCTGTGACCAGCCCCTCCAAAAGATTCACCTTGAAGCTTGGCTTCCAGTGTGGTAGCACTGAGGGAGTGTGGAACCTTTAAGTCATGGGGCATGGTTACATCATGGGGTACTTTCTGGGAAGGGATTCGTGTTGGCTCCTCGGCACTGGTTTATTATTAAGACACACTATGCAACTGACCTCTTCTGCATAGAAGTGACCCCTCTCTATTTTCAACCAAGCTGCAACCCAGTCAAAGCACCTCTTCCCTTAGGCTGAGCAGATAGGGCTGCTCAGTCTTGAACTTTCAACCTTCAAAGCACTAAACTAAGTAAATTTCTTTTCTTTCCTTTATTATTATATCAAAATTTTAGGTTACCATACAAAGTAATGGGTTCCATCGCAGTAAGCCTCTTTTCTTTGTAACATATTCATCCTTAGGCATTTTATCATGGCCATGGTGGTGCCCAAGAGACTTCCTTATGCCTGGGGAACTCAAAGTTGAGCCTTAGGGAATGGAAAGGGAGCCGTCACTAACTAGTTAGTAAATCTGACATTTCCACTTCACCACTCCATTCCACTTAAAGTGACAGTAAGAGGTATGAAAACATAGAAAACTCACTAGAATAATGAGAAGGGGGTGCAATGTGGTGAGTGAGAAGCAAGCTGATTTACATTGTGGACTCAGCAGCAGGCATTCTTCCTGTTAGAGATAAACATGGAGGTGGAACCAGAAAGAGAAGTGATTGGTCAACTGTTTCCCAAATATTGAAAACTTGTACTTACATAAAATCTGATCCACAAATTGTTCATAATTGCCCACGACTGAAGCCAACCAATGCTCCCTGAAGTGTGTGAAGGGAAAGAGAACTGTGATTCCCTCCATATGGCGGAACAGACCTACCACGTCTGAAAAGATGGACACAGATCCTCAGTGCATCTTGTTATAAAGAGCCGTGTTTGAAAGGCTAGGAACTGAGTGATCCCTGACATATGACAGTCTGACAAAGGCAAAACTACAGAGAAAGAAACAAAGTCAGCGATTGCAAGTGGGTAGGGAAAGATGGGTAAACATAGGGACATCTAGGGCTGTGGAACTATTTTGCATGGTATTATGATGCATTTGTTAAAATCCACAGGACATTACAGAACAAAAAAAATGAACCTAAATGCATACAATTTTTTAATCATTTAGGATATTAGCAGATTTCAGGATGCAATGAAGATAGATAATCTATTTTAAGTACTGGAAACTTCCAGACCAGCCAAAGATACATATTGAGACTCAGTCTCAAATAAAACAGGTCTGGTGAGATGGCTCAGGAGGTAAAGAGGCTTGTCACTAAGCCTGATAACCTGAGTTCAATCCCAGGGAATCTCATGGTAGAAGAAGAGAACCAATCACTGTGGCATGTACACACAAACACACACACACACACCACAATGCACACAAACACACAAACAAAAATAACAGGCTGGTGAGATGGCTTAGCAGTTTGCCACCAAGTCTGACAAGTTGAGTTCAATCCCAGGGTTCCCTCAATAGTGAACAGAAACCCCTAAGACAAACAAACCCTTTCTTCCCTCAAGTTGATCTCCGTCAGTATTTTACCACAGCAACAGAAAACAAATAGAATCCCAGTCTTGCCAAGGAATGGGTTTGGTTCCCAACACTCACATGGCAATTTACAGCCATCCGTAACTCTAGTTCTAGAGGATCTGATGCCCTCTTTTGGCTTCTGAAGGCACTAAGCACACATGTGGTATACATATGTATGTGCTAACAAAACATGCATATACATGAAAATAAATACTCAAGAATACTATCGTCAATCTGGCCTTTCCTGGGTAATTTAATCAAAAGCTACTAGATGGGCATGCTGGTGTATGCCTTTAATGCCAGCATTTGGAAGCAGAAGTAGGAGGATCTCTGTGAGTTTAAAACCATCCTGGTTTACACAGCAAGCTCCAGGACAGCCAGGACTACATAGAGAGACACATCTCAGAGAACAAGACAAAAGCTACTGAAATAGCTTCTGATAGTAAAATTCCTTCAAACTATCCATTGTTTGAATAGGCTTCAAGCTAAAAGGCTGGATCTTTAATGACAAAGAAGTGCAGGGTTTTTTTGTATTTGTTTTTTTTTTTAAAGGCAGAGTCTTGCTATATAGCCCAGGTTTGTCTAGAATTCATGATCCTCCTGCCTCTGCTTCCTAAGTGCTAGGATTAGAAGCTGCAAGCTAACATATCAGACTTTGAAGGTCTTTTTTAAAAAATAGAATCTTATTTTAAGGTAACAAAAATAATGCCTTCATATTTTTATTATAAGAGGGTTATTAAGAGTTGGTGCTGGAGGTGATGGTACACTTGGGAACAGAGGCAGGCAGATCTCTGAGTTTAAGGCCGACTTTGTCTACATAGGGAGTCCCGGGACAGCCAGGGCAACATAGAGAAATCCTGCTGGAGTGATAGCCTATCATGCATGAAGCCCTAGGTTTGATCCCCAGAACCACATGAAGCCAGCATATAACCAGGAATTGTAGCATATACCTGTGATGTGGGATTCCCCTCTGTGTGCTGTGAATACCATTGGTTAATAAAGAAACTTACTTGGCCTGATAGGGTAGAACGTATCTAGGTGGGGAAAACTAAACTGAATGCTGGAAGAAAGGAGGCAGAGTCAGTGAGAAGCCATGGAGCCATAGAGACAGACGCCACTTTGCCGGTAAGCCACAGCCACGTGGCAATACAGAGATTACTAGAAATGAATTAAATTAAGATAAATTAACCAATAAGGAGCTAGAGCTAATGGACCAAGCAGTGATTTAATTAATACGGTTTCTGTGTGGTTATTTTGGGTCTGGGCAGCTGGGAACAAGTGACCTCCTACTACATGCCTGTAATCCCAACACTTGGGAGGAAGCCCTGGTATAAGCTTGGCTTCCATCTTCTGCGTTGCTCTCAACCTCACCCTCCAAGTTTCTGCAACAGCTTACCAAGCTTTGAGCCCTCAGTGGCTTTTCTAAGACAAAGTTTCAAAGTTCTTCCATGATTTTCCCCCAAACATGTGGTCAGTTCTGTCATAGCCATACCCCACGGCCTAGTCCTCATGTGGACTAGGCTTTCTACTGCTGTGATGAAACACGTCTAAAAGAAAGACAGACAGCACTTCCCCTTGATCCTTCATCTTGTTTTCCAAAGTTTGTTATCTTTGGTCAGCCACCCTCCAAACATTAAATAGAACATTCTAGAATAAATGGTTCAAAAATTTGGAATAACTTACATTATAGTATACCGTTAAAACTCGTGGGTTGGCTGTGAATCCTTGTTCTTCTCATACCAATCGAATTCAACTTTCCCCCAGGTCAGTGAGTGTGATGGGAGACAGGCATCTTGGCGCTATCTGAGATTTTGAACATCTGTGGTATCTGCTGGGACATATTTCCACAGATCCGGGAGACCAAACTATTAGAAAACAAGCAAATAGAGAGGTGCTCAGCACCACAAATTAAAACAATGACTCACTACCATGACTCTCCTAGAATGGCAAAAACCCCAAACACCACTGCACCAAATGCTGCTGAGCATGGGTGAGGACTCTGCTATCTGCTGGTAACAGAGTAAGGTGACACTTGGGAAGATACACCCACCATTTCTCACTAAATTAAAATTGAAAATTATGACAATACAAAAACCTGCACACAAGTATGTGTAGCTACTTTATTCATGACTGCTCCCTGCTGGAGGCAGCCGAGATGCCCTTTGACAGGTGACTAGATAAACTGTGGTGCATCCAGACAGTGAAAATGTTTTTGCGATAAGTTAAAAAGAACTGGGCTATCAAACTACATAGAAGCAAGGAGGAATCCTAAATACCTACTGAACCGTTGTATGAGTCCCTGTTATGAGTGTTTCATTGTTGCCCTGGCTAACACAAAATACATGAGGATCTTCCTGCTTAAGTCTCCTGAGGAATTACAGGCTTGAGCACTACGCATAGCTTTAAAGAAAGAAAGAGAGAGAGAGAGAGAGAGAGAGAGAGAGAGAGAGAGAGAAAGAAAGAAAAAGGAAGGAAAAGTAGGAGAGATGAAATCAAATAAAAAATGCAGATATGGAAATCAGGATGAAAAAGCTGAGGCAGATGGATATCCGCTCAGGGTCCAATATTTGGATAATCATAGCACCAGAAACCAGAGATCGGAGAGAACAACAGAAAGAAAAATCACTCCAAAATAACTCAAGAGCATCTCCTATACCCAAATGTTGTGTATTCCCAGGTCATTGAAAAGGGCTAAAGATTTTGGAAACATGGCCTTGGCTAGAAGCAGAAGCAGCCAGCAGCATAGCGCCAGCACTAGAAAAAGTGCTGGATGCAGGGTTTAAAGGAAATCATTCCCAAGCATTCTAGTTGTGTAGAATTTTACTCTGTGCTCAGCCAAGCCATCAATCAAGTTTGAGGGTGGAAAAATAATACTCTTTAGATATTTACTTCATTGACTGTTTTTTTTTTAAAAAAAAACAAAACAAAAAAATACTAGTAAGGGATATGTCCCACTAAAAATGAGGCCATAAACTGAGAAAAAGAAAGGGTTGGGGTCTAGAAAGCTGGAGCTCAAACACAAGAGCGAAGGGGGATGAAAACGAAAGAGGATCCCTGAGGCTGACTGTGCAGAGATCAGGACAGCTGCCAGCTAGGAGGAGGGGAGAGACCACAGAGCAGAGGGCTGGATTCCCAGACGCCACCGAAAGAGGACAGTGTGTGTATGGGGGGAGGACAACAAACCTCACTAAACAATCAAAAAACCCAATTCAACAAAATCATAATTACTAATTCCAGCAGAAAGACTATGGGCTAGGGGGAGAAAAGGGTGACCGGTGAAGCTTATGTCTAAGCAACAGATACTGTTTACGTAATTATAATAGATGTAAATCCTGAAAGCGACTCTGCTGTGTTAGAACACAGTCATAAAGGGGGCAAGTACGGGAAGCGTGTGCGTGCGTGCGTGCGCGTGCGTGCGTGCGTGTGTGTGTGTGTGTGTGTGTGTAAGAGACAGAGAGACAGATAAAGGATAAGGATGGAGGACATATATGAGACCCTAGCCCTTCATCTCACATGGTAAAAAAAAAAAAAAAAAAAAAAAGTCAATTGGGAAGGCTTAAAATGGAAACTTCAGAAACATTAATGCAAACAAGTCATTGCAAAGGAGATATGGAGAAAAAAATCCAAAATAATTGTTTTAAAAGGGATTGAGAACGGTTGCCTCCTGCAGGGTTGGGGCAAGGAACAGAGTGAGTAGCTGGGTTTGTTGTAGTAAAATAATGACTTGTCTATTCAATTATGCACACACTGCCTCTCATTTGCCTCACTGAGTCTCCACCACAAAACTGAACCACTATCCATCCATACTACCCAGGTAAGAAAAGAGGCCCCAAGACTCAGAACCTTCGCAGTCAGCAAAGACCTCTTCCATCATTCACTGCCCACATTCCCTACCCCTTTGGATGGCGTTCACTAGCTCATTGTTTTTTTTTTTGAGTTAGTTCTCTGAGGAGGAAGGTCAGGTTTCTTTCTGAAAGTCTTCCTCCGGTCCTGCTGACTCCAGGACATAAGTCTTTCAGTGATTTAATTCAACCCAGATGGGAGGCTTCATTTGGCTCTTGAGTTTGACTTGGGGAGTGCCGAGATGTGTAGATAAGTTTTGGGATGAGGAAGAAAACTGAGGGTGGCAGAGTACATGGGCCAGGGTTGGGAGAGTCCCTTAGGGATGAATTTGGATCTGATGAAGCATCCTCTTCCTCAGCTGTCAGGCCTGTGGCCAGGATTTGGTCCTCAGGCCACCAACCAGCAGTTTAGCATCCTCTGAAAGCCTCTACCCATTCACCCTTAATATACTGCCGAATACTTGCTGGCCGTGCTTGGGTGGCCACATGCAGACTTCTCTTTGAGGAGTCCAGTCTGACAAATGGAAAGACAGATGGACAAACAGATGGACAACCAAATGTCAATGATACTGTGGAAGAGACATAGTCATGGAGGATTTGACTCCAGACTTTTTCATAAAAAATTGGTGGCACAGGCCAGGGAAAGAGGCTGTGAAGGACCCACTGGGCAGAGCAAATAACAGTTACCAGGCAGAGAGGCCTGAGTGATGGTAACTCACAGGAGGGGAGAAGGACTCTTAGGGTTGCATGACGCATCACCTGGCCCTTCCTACCCCAAGTTTTATGACCTCAGTCTCCTAACCCCAGTCTCTTCATCGATTTGATAGGGATGGATTGATAATCGTTATTAAATCTAAAAACTAACAAACTCCATGAAAACAGTGCATTACTTTTTATTTTCTTTTTTGTTTATGTATGTGTTTAAGGTGTGCAGAGGCCAAAGTTTGACAAGTCTCTTCTGGAGTCAATTTCCACCTTTCTATGTTGAGTCAGGATGTCTTGCTTGTCTCATCAGAGCAAGCTAATTCAGCTAGTCAAGCTAGACAGCTTGTTCTGGAAATGCCTTCTCTGCTTCCTGAGCACTGGGATTAAAGGCAGGCTGCCACATCTGCCTGGCATTTAAGTGGGCGCTGGAGACCCTGATTCTAGTCCTTATGACTGTTTGCACAGCAAGTGCTCCACTTACTGTGTGATCATTTTCCCCGGTCCCTACATTGTATTTTCCTCAATTTTTTTGTATTTATTCATTTATTTAGGTGTGTGTGTGTGTGTGTGTGTGTGTGTGTGTGTGTGTGTGTGTGCGCGCACGTGCACATGGATGAAGGTGCTCAAGGAGGCCAGAAGAGGGTGTTAGATCCCCTGGAGATGGAATTATAGGTGTAGAGAATCAAATTCAGGTCCTCTGGAAGAGCAGAAAACTCTGAATTGCTGAGCCATCTCTCCAGTCCCCCTCCCTCACTGTATTTTCTTAAACCAAGGAATGTTATACATTTTCATGTTGATGAACTTGTTTCTTGAGTAAACCTCACTACCCTTGATTTCACTTCTCCTGTGTAAATTATCCTGATCGTTTGTATTTTTGCTTATTTGGGCAGTTAGCCTCTATAAATCTAAATAAGATGCTTGTGAACTCAGTTCCACAGGGGGTGGAGTGCAGGTCTACTTATCCTCTATAAATCTAAATAAGATGCTTGTGAACTCAGTTCAACAGGGGTGGAGTGCAGGTCTACTTATCCTCTATAAATCTAAATAAGATGCTTGTGAACTCAGTTCAACAGGGGTGGAGTGCAGGTCTACTTATCCTCTATAAATCTAAATAAGATGCGTGTGAACTCAGTTCAACAGGGGGTGGAGTGCAGGTCTACTTATCCAGGTGTGAGCAGGTGGAGGACAAGGGTCGACACCTGGGCGTCTTCCTTGTTGTTTCTACACCTTATTTGTTTGAGGCAGGGTCTCTCACTGATCATGGAGTTGGCCATTTCAGACATACTGGTTGGCTAATGAGCTTCTGAGATCAACCTGTCTCCTCATCCTGTGCTGGGCTTACAGACACATATCACCATGACTGGTTTCCCTGTTGAGGGAGATCCATGCTCAAGTCCTCATGCCTGCAAGCATTTTACCACCAAGTTGTCAACCCTTCTGGATCCAGTCCTTGATTTACTTGATTTCAGGAAACAAAAGTGAAAATTTACCTCATATAAATGCCTTCCCTTCTCCTCTCTGCTCCATCACGTGCTCAATCACGTGAACCAACACATGCCCCATCACTGATGTAGCTATAACCCCACTCTCAGCTGTATTTGGACATCTTGACAATATATTTCTATTTTCTTTTTAAAAAATTTTATCTCTTGTCAGTATCTCAAAAACCTCTAAAGAATTAGGCTATTAATTCTTTTGCCTTTTCTTTTTTTTTATTTTTAAGGTTTATTTATTTAGCCAGGTGATGGAGGCACATGTCTTTAATCCCAGTACTCCAGAGGCAGAGGCAAGTGGATCTCTGTGGGATGGGGCCAGCCTGGTCTACAGAGTGAGTTCCAGGACAGCCAGAGCTACACAGAGAAACCCTGTCTTGAAAAACAAAACAAGCAAAAAGATTTAGTTATAGTTAAAAGTTATATGATATAGCATTATAACTATACTTTTATGCATGAATGTTCCATTAGCTCTACACTTAACTGTTATATTATTAAGATCGTTAGCACTTACATTTGAATCTTTAATCATTGCTAAGAATGATTAAATGATTAAAGCATCTACACTTGTCTATATGTTGCTTCTAAAAACAGAAAACAATTGGGCATGGTGGTGCACACTTGCAATCACAGTACTTGGGAAGCTAAAGCAGGAAAGTCTCAAGTTCAAGGTCAGCCTGGACTACATAGCAAGACTTTGTCACACACAAAAATTAATAGCAATATTACATTCTTATGATTATGTAGATATAATTTATTATGTAATTAATACAAATGCTATAACTAAATTTCCTTTATCATTTTTCTTGTGGTTTATAATTTCTCCCATGTTGTCTTATTCAACTTTATTCCTAAGCTCATCTAGTTTTTTAAGGATGATATAAGTCTCTAAAGTTTCTACATTTCAGAACTACATTTTCGTGGGGACGTTTTTGTCTGTTTTCATCACAGCTGTATCTGCTCAATGCTTAAATTTGCCATCAGAATAATTCCTTATCTCCCAAAACTGTTTCAAAACTCAGTTATATCAAAAACAACTGATTAAATGTCAAGCACATTACACTTAAAATTATTATTTTCTTTTTTATTTAAAAATGTTTTTCATATTACTATATTTTTGCTGCTTTTTCTCATTCCTCCCAGCTCCTCCCAGCTCCTCCCTCTCCTTCCTACTCTTGTTCTATCTCTCTTTCTCTCAAAAAAATCAAAATAAAAAAAGGAACAAAATATTTTAAATAAAATTATTATTTTCAGTGGGGAGGAGAAGTAGGAGAAGAAGAGGGAGGGGAAACTGTGGTTGGTATCCAAAAATTAATTTAAAAAGAAGAAAAAATATTATTTTCACTTTTATTTAAATATGGTAACTCTTTCCATACTAATGACTTCCAACCTCTGTCCATACTTAGGCACTCGTTTCCTATATTTAAACATCTCTGAACCCTAAAATTTTCTTCCTCTCTGTGCCTTCTCCCCATTGGCACTTTTCAAAGTCTCAGAAAAGCAAGTAGCTCACTGCTACTTCAAAACCTGAAGATGGTGTGGTGACATTCAGACTCCTCCTCTGCACGGAGGATGGATATTCCTCACTCTTCCTACTGCGGAGGTTGCTGTCCTCAGCCATCCTGATGACACTGCTTGGTGCCTACAGCTGTTCAAAGGTTTCAGGCCATCTAACCCAGAGCAGGATGTGTATGTGTGTGGCTTGGGGCTCTTATAGCTCCTCAGCCCTCGAACTAGGACAAGGATCCAGGATCCAGGGTAACACTAACAGCACTGCCCTTCGTTTAAAATGTCAGGTCTTGGGGCCAGAGAGATGATAGCACAGAGGTTAAACCCACATACTGTGGGCTGGAGAGGTGGCTCAGAGGTTAAGAGCACTGGGCACCTATTGTTCTTCCAGAGGACTTGAGTTCAATTCCCAGCAACTACATGGTGGCTCACAACCATCTGTAATGAGATCTGGTACCCTCTTCTGGCATGCAGGGACACATGCAGGCAGAACACTGTATACATAATTAAATCTTTAAAGAAAAAAACTGTGTCAGGAGCTCAAGGATTAACCTGTTTCAAAATAGCTGGGCATGGTGATACATACCTTCAACCCCAGCACTAAGGAGGCAGAGACAGACGGATATCTTGAGTTCCAGGCCATCCCCAGTCATGACTACAAACTGAGACTTGGTCTCAACAACAATCAAAAATCAAAACAAAACATCTAAAATTATCTTGCAGACATAGAAACATTGCTCAGAAACTTACCTGAGTGGATGTTACCAATGCCAGGTGTGTCCTATGATGAAAATAAGATACCAGATAAGGAAACCATGAGGTACAATACTCAAAGCTAGAGACAGCAAACTTTAAGGCAACACTACTTAGTTCTCAGCATCCATGTTAGGCAGCTGGCAACCACCTGTAACTCCAGACTCAGGGGGATTTGATACTTCTGGTCCACCTGTGCAGCAGACCCAACAGACATAGACGCGCGCACACACACACACACACAAATAATTTTTGAGACAGGCTTTCTCTGTGTAGTCTTGGCTGTCCTGGAATTTGCTCTGTAGACCAGGCTAGCCTCAAACTTGTAGATCTGCCTGCCACTGCCTCCTGAGTGCTGGGCCTAAAGATGTGTGCCACCATTGCACAGCCTTTTTTTTTTTTAAATGAATCTTTAAAAAAAAAAAAAGAATAGTGCTGACCTAGTGTTCACTCTGCTGCTCTGGAGATGTCCCAGGGCAGTGGCTGGCAAGCAAGCCTGTGTTCTGCCGTAGACAGAACTGATGGATAAGATGAACTGTAGGTGGGGAGTGGGAGAGAAGGCTTGCCTATTGGGGATTGAACCAGTGGACTAAACTCTTGGGAGGTAGAATGAGCCAAGTTCTTTCATTCCCTGGAGGGTCTCTTTGAGGGGTTGGTGCTTTTGCTGCACACAAGAGCAAAGGGAGAAGAGAGAGCTGGCCCCTTAATTGAGATGGCTGGACCTGGAACATCAAAAGCCACCCAAAGTCAACAAAAGTGGAGTGTAGGGAAGCTGAAGGCCCAAGAAGACACACGCTAGGTGTACTGCTGAGATCTGGGACGCTTTCCTGAGGGAGCTGAGCAGTGCTGGAGCTAATGATGGAGGACATGAGTTGAAGGTAGTCACTGATGAGCGAGGTGTAAGGTGTAACAAGAGGAAATAGCCTTGCTTGTCAAATAATTTGGCAAGTGTCAGAACTGTCTGATTCAGGCTTCTTTACTACAGGGACTTTCACCCTGATGTGAGCCAGAGATTGCTAGAAATCACCTATTTTTCTGCCATATATATAAGAGAGGGGGTGGAGTGGTGGCAAGAGCTGAGATCATGGACAGCCTTGATTCTGAGGTTGTCAGGCTATCCTGTCAGAAGACACACAAGCTCTGATTGATAAATATGCAGCTTTCTTTGCAAGAGCCCTAGAAGCTGCGCCCTGGGAGATAAGGCCTGCAGATGAGACAGTTCCAGGGAGGAAAAGCAGAAGCTGCGGTTCTTCAGCCTTTTTGGACAGGAGCCTCCTAGAAGGTGGGGAGAACTGAGTTGAGAGCCCAGAACCCGGATGTCCCCTGCAGCTCAAATGGACCTAAGAGGGGGTTGAACCCTGGGTCTGCCCATCTGAGGGGCCCCAGCACAGTCACTGGTCCTCCCCTACTGTTCAAAGCTGGTACTGCAGACTAAGCTCTCTGATCTGCAGTGACTGGGGAACCCTCTGCTGGCAGGGAGCTAAGCAAGCAAGTTTGGCTCAACCTGCCTTCTCCAAAAACTTTGTTAAGTCTTGCCCTTCCTCTGTGTTTCCATGGCCCCCATTTTGGTCCACCACACCACAGCCCTTGATGTCTCCAAAATGGTCTTATTCAAGTCTACAGGTCAGGGTATGGGCAGAAAGTGAAAAGCCCAGGGATACTGTCCACATTTGCAAGCAGAAAAGTCTGCTGAGTGACAAGAAGCAAATAGTAGTGACATGGTGGCTAGGGTTGGGAGGGGAGACCTTCCATCGGAATCTGCCACCAATATAGCAGTTGACTGCAGACAGGTTCTTACAGAAGGACTCCATTTAAATGCCCCAAACACAGGGGTATGAATTGGATCAGTTACTGTCAGGGAAGAATAGAAGGTAAGCTAACCAAGGTAGCTGCTTTGCAGCTGTCTGGAACAGGGAAGAGAGGAACATGTGGGGTTGGGGTAGATAAGCGATGAAAGGGCTGTTATGTAGAGAAGGGCCCAGTCTTATCAGCGCATGGGGCAATAGTGCAGAAAAATTAGTGTCCTTGGCCAGCACGCAGATGTCTCCCTGCCTTGCCCTGGCTGCTGACTAATGTCTTAGGGATGTGAGAGGCTGAGGAACGGGTGTAGGAGAGCCAACCCTGAGGACAAGAAAGCAGGACTGACCCTGCCCTTGCTCATCACTCCAAAGGATGAACTAGCCAGGGCAGTGCTGGAGAGCCATCCTGGTGGTGAGGACAGAGGAGATGAGGTGGGCTGATGCAGTCAGGGTCGCCAGAAGCTCTCAGGCAGCTAAGCGGCAACCCGCTACCTCCTTCTGGTTCTTTGCATTCCAGATGGGCTTCAAGATGCAGGTGTAGACTGGTTTTAACCTGGATTTTTATCTTGACACTTCCACTGGGTTACTCTGGGAAAGTTCCTTAACTTCTCTGATCCTGTCTTCTAAATTAAAGCAACAAATAATGATGGCCTTGAGAGAGTTTTAAGAAGGAGATAAAGCGCCCAAGGTGCTCTTGTACCTGGTGGGCTACACAAGCGTCAATCCTCTTCCTTTCTTCCAATCCCAACTCCTTCAGGCACAGAAGCAAGAGGAAAGGGAAGGCCTTTCTGGAAGGAGGCCAGACTGCTCCAATGCCATTCTTGTCCCTGAGGGTAGGCTCTAAGACACAGCTGTCACTGCCACTTTCACCCCATGGATCTGGAAGATAGGGAAGCAGCCTGCAGCCTGCAGCCTGCAGATGTCCAGGGCTCAGGGAAGGCTGCTGAGCTAACTGGGACTGCTGGGGAGATTGGGCTAGCACTAAGCAGTCTGCTTTGTCTTGCCTGAGGCAGTCTGTGGCTCGGCTCAAATTTCCCAGGCCCTCAGCCCAGGACCAGCTGTTGACTTCCCCTCCCAGCCCCTGCCCCACTTTCCTCTGTCCCTGCCCCAACAATAACCATCAGAGGCAGCAGTACAGGCCCAGGCAGGGGTCTGGGAAGAATCCAGAAGCTACAGTCACTCAACCCAAGTTGTTGTGAAACCTGGGATCTCAATTACCTGGGGTTCCATGGGACTTTTGGGCTGTGGGCCTCTCTTGCTGCTTGCCACTTAGCCAAAAAACCTTGGGCCCAGCTTTGATTTGTGGCATTCTGCCAGCTCCATGCTCTCTTGGCTGATTGGACCTCCCAGGACAGCTTCTGTCTAGCATGGTAGACCAAGGCCTGGCCCTGAGATAGGAGCCTGTTGGTATAAGCAGAGCCCCATGTATAAGCTTTCTCAGCTTTCTCCAGCCCACAGATCCCAAGTGTCCCTCTGGTCTGTCTCCCAAGGGACTGGCATCTAACTGTCCTTTCTTGTTCCTATCACACTCCCACACCAGAGGGGTGTGTGTGTGTGTATTACACACATGTGCTCACATGTTCTTTTATTCACTACTGTGTCCTGAATGCCTGTGACAGGAAGAACTTATTTTGTTCTATTCTTAACCAACTTGTGTCCCCATTTGACAAATGAGAACCCGACAAAGCCAAAAGACAAAGGAGGAAACTTGACTTACACAGGAAGACAGAGCAAATTATCGCCAAAGCCAAGATGGAAACACTGCCTGGGTGACCTCTGAGTCTGTATTCTTCCTCCACTCACCAACCATTCAGAAGCAGGTGGCCTTCTGTGCAATTCACTACCTGAGTGCTGAGCCCAGTGTGTACCAGGGCCATGAGCCACTTCAGGAGAGAAAGAGACAGAGAGATGAACACAGAGAGAGGGACAATGTGAACATGGCAGCTAGCACCAGGACATCTGCACACTGCCCTAGCTTTCCTCTGCTTCGTACGAACAAGCTTTTACAAACAACATAAGACTGTGGTATCCGGCTTCTCCCAGTGAGGGAGTATTCCCAAGAACACTTAATTTCATTCTGTATCTGTACCTTATTCCTTTTTAGTTGCTGTAGAACATTCCATTATGCATATTGACTGCATCTTTGAACAAAATTTTTTTTTACATTTATTTATTTACTGGGGGCGAGGCATACACGCCACAGCCTGTATAGAGTTTGCAAGATAACTTTGTGAGAGTGTGTTCTCTTTTTCCACCTTGTGGGATCCAGGGACCAAACTTAGGCTGTCAGCCTGAGTAGCAAGCAACTTTACCTCTGAGCCAATTCCTAGCCCTAGGACATACCTTGTTCCTGTTCTCATGCTGATGAACATTAGGGTTAGCCCTGCTGTGAAGTGAAAGTCTGAGACTCTAGAATATATTGTTTTTCAACCCTTGAACAGAATCCCCTAACCAGGAAGCATTGGACCTCTGGTGGGACCTATGCAGGCAGCTGCTATGGCTGCCATGGTGTTTACGGAAGCAGCTGCCTGGAGGTAGCCTTGAAGAGCCTCTGAACTGTCGTCTATTCTTCCAGGAAGGCAGGGGAAGGAGAAGAGTAAGCTTCCCCAGAAACTTCTGGAAGCTCCTGACTGATGATAGATTCTGATGGTGAACAAAACCTAGTCATGCTCAAGGCTCTGGGTGGCATCAGTTGGACAGGTTTGTCTAGACGGGGAAGCTAAATCCCAAGGAAGAGCGGTGGTTTGTGCAATATGCAGCAGAGTGGGGAATCAAACCCTGGTACTCTGACTCCAGCATGGTTTCTCTTTTTCCTGAAATCAGCACGGGCCTGGGGTCAGCTCAAAGAGGCTGTCTGGCTCCTTGGAGGCCTTATCAACCCTTCTACAGGTAGTAGACTCCCATCAGATATATACGGAGTGTGGGCAAAGAGCTGGTGCTGGCCCTGGGCCCAGCTTCCACCCAGGTACCGACAGTGCTCCTGCAGGTTTTTTGGTTTGTTTTTTTTGTTTTTTTTTTTTTTGTTTTTTTTTTTGCCTCCCTCTCTTCAGCTAGAAAATACTTACCTGTGTTTCCCAACAGGTGATGGTGGCCAACATGAGATCATCTGTGAAAGGAGCTTGCAGGCTGTGGCACTCTATCCTGAAGGATGATGAATACACCAAGGCTTTTGGCTCTTTGAGTCCAATCAGATGACTCCAGTTCTTTCCCTTTCCTGAAAAGAAAGCTTCTCAGTCCCAAGGACACATTTAACCCCACCCACTCTGGGCCTGGCTTAGGCTCCTTTGGCTAGCACGAATTCTAATTGGTCTTAATAATAAAAACTCGGAGTCAGCTATCAGCCGAAGGATCAGAGCAGCAGAGTGGTTAGCCTCTGGAGAGTTCTTAACCTCTACCAATGCTCAGACCAAAGGGCGATCCTGTTCTCAGACTGCATCCTCAGACTGACTGCCCCAGACTATACTGCTCCTCAGACTGCATTGAGCTCCTGTCTCTTTGGCCCTATAGTCCTCTTTCTGCCCAGTCATATTACTCCTGTCTCCACCTCCCTAGTGTTAGGATTAAAGGCATGTGCTCCTAAGTACTGGGATCACCTTTGTGTGAGCTCTGTTTCTCTTTTAGACTGGATCAATTTCATGTAGCCTTGGGTGGCCTTGAACTAACAGAGATCCATCTGTCCCCCAAGTCCTGGGATTAAAGGTATGTGTGACCATTGCCTGGCCTCTAGTAGCTTAGCTCTGGCCACTCTGATCTTCAGCAAGATTTATTTGTTAAAACACAAGCAAAATATCACTACATTCCCCCTTTTTGTCTAAAATAAAAAGAAAGCTATAACTAATATAAGAAAAACTATATACAATAAGTGCAATAACTATATACAATATATACAGGCAATAAGTACATCAACAATGTCTAGTCCATTTGCATTTAATAAATTCAGAGAAAATACTTCATTATCTATCCTATCTTGAGAGTCCAAAGTGTTTTACCTAATTCACTTTCTATCCTAAATTGCATTACCAACTCAAAATTATCTTTTTATGTCTCTCAACCTTATATACATTTCTTTAGTAAATTTCTTTTCTGAGTCTGGTAAACAAGAAAAACTATAACTATCTAGTTTTCAACTCCCACAGAGACCCAAGCAGGAAATAATATTAACTGAGTAAGCAGGAAGTGCAAGCAAGCAACTTCCAAAAAATGTGAGAAATGACAGGAACAGTTGGCTGCCTGGACAGTCACCCAAGATTCCTCTGCAACATTGGGGCATTCATCTTCGGCCTAAAGGCATAATATATTCAACAGACTTTTCTATGAAGCAGGATTTTTGAAGGACTGACCTGCCTTTTCTTGACAATGTTTGGCAGTCACTTTCTTTTGTGCTGTGCTTGTCCACTTAGGGCAGCATACTGTCATCACTTGAGGCAAGGGCACTTTCTTGCCCATTGGCTTACTTTTGCCACAAAGAAATTAAACTCCATGTGCAGTTTCTTTGATGCTCATCATCATCTCTGAAGTAGATCATCTCTGGAGCAGACATTTCTCATTGTCATAAAAAAAGAACCTATGTTATCAAAACTTCTTAAATGCCATATTCTGTATATCTCTGAAGTGTTTGAAGACAACCTGTCTATCTAAACTCTATCTCTTTTGATCTTGAAAACATACCTAATATGGCTACAAGTTTAATTAATTGTAATAGATAACTAGTTATTAACCTACATTTCCTTATTATCCTACACAGTTGGTAATAATAACTTTCAAGAGCTAGAAATTGCTGGGCGGTGGTGGCACATGCCTTTAATCCCAGCACTCGGGAGGCAGAGGCAGGAAGATCTCTGTGAGTTCCAAACCAGCCTGGTCTACAAAGATAGATCCAGGACAGGCTCCAAAGCCACAGAGAAACCCTGTCTCGAAAAACCAAAAAAAAAAAAAAAAGAACTAGAAATTTGCATAATGGGCCAGCAATACATTTGAGCCAAACCCTGACTCCCAGCTTTGCCTGAGGAAAGGGCTGCACCTGATTTGCATTAATCGGCCCTGGCCTTGCCAGACTTGGGCCAAATTAAGTGCATCCCTGTCCAGCAGCTCTTTTCCCACAAACTGCACATTGTTCCATGTTCTGCTCCTCCCACCCACAGGGGTGTTTTCCCATCAGGCAGTGGAAAGTTGACAGGATGGCCCAGCCTTAGTCACCTTTGCTTTCCCTGGCTCTGGCTGGCCTTTAGAGCCTATGGGCACCTGGTGCTAAGTTCCATCCTGTCCTTGCATACAGTTTTTAGCCCCTTCTAAATGCCCCACACTCTTCTTGGCACATGGAAGAACAAAGAGAAGTGTTTGCCCTCCTGGATTCTGAGTTCCAGTGAAAAGAGATAAATGTGACATTTGCAGAGGAGGCGAGTCCTACAGATGCTAGATGGTGATAGGTGCTATGGAGAGAAAAAGATCCAGTGAGATGGCTCAGTGGGTAAAGGAACTTGCAGTCAAGCTGGATTACCAGTGTTAAATCCCCAGACTCCACAGGTGGCAGGAGAGCACTGAATCCAGGAGTTGTTCTCTGACCTCTGCAGGCTTGGCACTCTCCTACAATCATGTGCACAAATAAACAAACACATTTTAAAAAGGAGGCTGAGGCTATAGCTGGGGCTGGGTGCTTGTCTAGCATGTGTAAGGCTTTGGTCTCAGTCTCAGTAAAACAATAAATCCCAGTAGAACAGTGTGGGGCTCCAGGGATATGATGAGCAGAGAGGAAGCACCAAAACCAGAAAATGTAGGTCCAGACCGGCGTCTCTAAGAGAACGGCAGCTAAAGAAACCTCCAGAGCTCCCTCATCCAAGGACTGGTGTTCTTAGAGCACTGGGGCTCTATATTCCTGTCCACTCTTCCAAAAGCTAGGGAAGACACCAGGCTGTGGAAGGCCTCCTTGGAGGCAGGCAAGGAGATAGTGCTCTTCTTCCCTCTGTGGGAAGAGGCTCTTCTGTGAGTGGAGATCCTGTTGGAGTTCTGGGATGCTGATGCAACTTTGAAGGGTTCAGTGGCTAGAGACTGGGCAATGTAAAGTACAGTTCCAAGCCAACTCCTTGACCTTCCTCTACAGTCAAAGATGCCTTGGTTGGTAAATTGAAATAGTCTCAGCCAGAAATAGAAGCAACCCAAGGGAGGGCTCACGGATCCTTATTTGCCTCACCTGGGGGACATGGTACGTGCTTCATGGAGGGGCTTGAGCCACAAGTCTAACAAGACTAGAGGCATGGATGTCCTGTTTTATCTCCCTCATTCCCAGATCTGTACACATACACACACACAGTTCACACTCTCCTACACAGACTCACCTGCCCACACTAGAACACCCTCTCATGACTTAGAAAGATTCCTAGGCACACACAGACATGAGTCGTCTTGAATCACACACACACATACGTGCATACACGCACACACACACACTGCATACTACATAGACTCATTGCACACCCACATATACAGTCCACCATATCCCAGAACATGCTCAAACACACATAAACATGTAAAACATACACATCACACATAAACACACAACACATCACAAACACACATCATCTATCCAGCCACCATGCCCAGATAGCACACAAATTCACATACAGTAAAGCCCCAGCCTGCCAAATCTGACCGAGCTCTCCAGACCTGCCTCTGTGGCCCCCAGAGTCGGGTGAGTCTTCTATGAAATCCCTTCCTGACAGCAGCTTTGTTCTCTGCTCCTGGTGAGGGTGAAGGAAGGACAGTAGAATTTCCTAAGAATTAAGGAATCTTTGTTCCCATCCATCCTGCATAATAATCAAGACACCTTCCTGTTACATTCAATGAAGAAACAGTGGGTTTGGAGTGTTTTCTGCTTCTAAAAGATGAAGATTTAAGTGTATTATAGGTTCATGCATACACACCCCCCAAATCCTTAATAACAACAACAAAAACATAAAGCAGAAAATACATAGTTCCAATGGAGGCCTTAAAATAACAATGCAAGCCAGGTGATAGTGGTGCATGCCTTTAATCCCAGCACGCAGGGAGGCAGAGACAAGTGGATCTCTGTGAGTTCAAGACCAGCCTGGTCTACAGAGTGAGTTCCAGGACAGCCAGAGATACACAAAGAAACCCTGTTTCAAAAACAATAATAATAATTAATAATAATAATAAATAGTAATAACAATGCGAACAAACAAAAGAAAGGCTTTGAAACACTGATGAGTGTTGTGCAGTCCTGTCTACAGTTATTTTTAACGTGTGTGGTGTTTGGCCTGCAGGTGTGTCTGTGCACCCCATGCATGCATTGTCCAATGAAGGCCAGAAGAAGACACCATATTCCTGGAACTGGCGTTGCAGATGACATAAACCCCATGCTCTGCAAGCACAGCCAGTCCTGTTAATAGCTGAGTCATTTCTCCATCCCCTTTCCACCCAAAAATTTTAAAAATCTTCCCACATAATCCATTTCCCAGAGTAGTCTATTTAGGGTGAGGTAGTCCTGTAAACCTCCGGAAAAACTAGAACCAGAGCCCCATTCATCAATGTGTCAGCAGGACATCAGTGGGTACCGCTGTTCATTCATCCAATCAGGAAACGTAAGCACTGTGTAAGTGGAGACACAGGTAGGTTGCTGTAACAAAGATGGGCCACATTATAAGTGTATTGTTGCTTTTCTTCTTGTAACAAAGCACCCAACAAAGGCAATGGAAGGGAAGAAGGGTTTATTTTGTCTCACAGTTTGAGCCTCCCAGTCTGTCCCTGTGAGGGAAGGCAGGGTGACAGGAATGTGAAATGATAGCCACACTAAGCACAGTTAGGAAACAGCAAAGGATGGATGCTATTACTTGTCTGGATTTGACCTCTTTACCTTTTCATCCAATCCAGGACTCCAATCCATGGAACGGTCTCATCCATGTTCAGAGTGGATCTTCACACTTCAATGAACCCAATCTAGAAGTTTCCTTACAGATACACCCAGAGTGTTGTGTCCTAGGTAATCTTAGATCGTGTAAGGTTGATGGTCAGTGTTGATTATCATAATGTCTTTTGTATATTGTGTGATTTGCCAGTTTTTCTCATATCCGATGTGTGTGTGTATGTGTGTATATGTGTGTGTATGTTGCTGATGTGTATATGTGTGTGTGTGTAGAAGAAAGAACAACCTCAAGTGTCATCCCTTAAGCATTGACCACCTTGATTTTTTTCTTTGTTTGAGACCATGTCTCTCCCTTGCCTGAGACTTGCCAAGTAGGTTAGTCTGGCTAGCCAGCAAGCCCCAGGAATCTTCCTGTTTCTGTCTCTGAAGCATTGGAATTACAAGTGTGCACCACCATGCCTAGCATTTCACTGGGTCTGGAGACTGAACTCAGATCCTCGTGTTGAAAAAGCAAGTACTTTACCTTCTGAGCTAATTCCCCAGCCGCTAGAGGTGTGTGTGTACGTGCATGCATACATGCATGTGTGCGAGTGTGTGTGTGTGTGCAGCCATGCCTGTGCCTGTGTAGGCCAGAAGTTGATGCTCTAACATTTATCTCCATCACTCTCCACCTTATTTTCTTTTTAAAAAATAGTTATGTGTATGAGTGTTTGCCTGCATGTATGTCTGTGAACTTGCATGTGTGCAGTGCCCACAAAGGCTAGACTAGAATTACAGATAGTTACGAGCTACCATGTGGGTGCTGAGAATCAAACTGGGGTCCCCTCAGAGATTGGCCAATGATCCTAGCCACTGAGACATCTCTTCTGTCCTTTCTTTCCAGCCCTTTCCTTTTTTTTCCCTCTGAGATAGGGTATTTATGTAATCCTGGCTGTTCTGTAACTTTCTACTTAGACCAGGATGACCTTGAACTCAGAGTTCCACCTGCTTCTTTCTCTCGTGTGCTTGAAATAAAGGCTAGATTTATTTATTTTTTAATTATGTGTCTGTCTGTGTGTGAGAGAGTGCAGGTGCTCAATGAGGCCAGAAGAAGGCATCAGATCCTGGAACTAGTCTTATAGATAGTGTGAGCCACCATGTGGGTGCTGGGAATCAAACCCTGGTCCTCTAGATGAACAGTCAGTGCCCTTAACTTCTGAGTCACTGTTCCAGTCCCTCCACCTTATTTTCTTGGAACAGGATCTATGCACTGAGCCTGCAGTAGCCAGTTTGGCTAATCTGGCTAACCAGTGATCCCCCAGGAGCTCCCTGTTTCCACATGCCCATCATCTGGCAATGCCTTTAATGTAGGTGATGGGGCCATAAACTCTGGTCCTCATGTTTGTGCGACAAGTGTTTTTGTACCCCCTGAGCCATCTCCCAGCCCTGGGATTGTTTTTTATGTTCAGTTTTGTATTGTTGACTGTTAGGGTACAGTCATGAAAAAGAATGTACAAATACAGGGACAGAGGAACTTCTAAGAACTCAGCTTTGTGCTAAGAAGAAGTATAGTTGATGGAAATGAGTAAGAAATACCCCCCATGCACACACACATACGTGAATGCATACACACTGTATGTACCAATGCCATTCTTGCATGGAGTCTGCTGTCAGTGAGGCAGATGGGGAAGAAGGGCTGTGAGATGAGAAGAGTCCTGAGACTGCCAAGTGGTGTTGGCCTGGAGAAACTCAAGGCTAAAATAACTCAGCTGCACTCCAGCTGTCCTGGAACACAACTCTGCCCTCCTACTCAGAGAACTCAGTACAAATACCTAAGGGAAGAAGAACTTGCCTTGTTCACTGACAAGTGAAGATTTAAGACAAGAGCAGCACCTGTCAATAGATGTCCCAGGGACTGGAGCAGCCAGGGGTATGCTGAGGCCAGGCACAGTAGCACATACGTTTCATCTCAGCACTTCCAGAGGCAAAGGCAGGAGAGCTCCTAGGACTTCGAGGGCAGTCGGGTCTACACAGCAAGTTCCAAGGCAATCCAGAAGTCGCACCTGGGAGAAAAATCAGTATGTTCCCGATTTGGAGGTATAAAACCCTAGTTGGAGATAAACCCACTAAATATGGGACTGGAGAGATGACTCAGCACTGAAAAGCGCTCGCTGGTTACTCTCGCTGAGGACCAGATCTGGTTCCCAGCACTCACAGGCAGCTCACAACTGCCTGTGACTCTAATCCCAAGGGAGCTCCTGCCTCTTCTGGCCTCCGTAGACCGTGCATACATATATTGTATAGACATACAAGGAGGCAAAACACCCATACACAAAAATAAAAATAACCATTTTCTTTAAGTTTCTAAGTATGTAAAAAAAATACAGTAAATGGCCAGGCAGTGGTAGTGCACACCTTTAATCCCAGCACTTGGGAGGCAGAGGCAGACGGATCTCTGTGAGTTCAAGGACAGCCTGGTCTACAAGAGCTAGTTCCAGGACAGCCAGGACTGCTACACAAAGAAACCCTGTCTTAAAAAACAAAAAGCAAGCAAACAAAAAGAGTAAAAAGTACTCTTAGGAAGTGTCTCAGGCGCACATAATGAGGAAAATAATTATTTTAAACTTTTGATTTAGCAGTGAGTGACATTTGGAGAGTTCCCACAAAATGTAGATCTGGAAAAATATTGGGGATCAATACAATGGGAGAATATATTGATATTCTCTAACTTGTGGATGGATGGGGTAGAGGGAATTCTTAATCCTTGTAGTTCAGAGCAGGAAAAGCATGTTGTTTAGAATCCTGAATAAATGACAAAATGAAACAACATTAATAGGAAAGACAAAACGATAGGCCAATAAACAGACCAAAAATAAACACGTTTTTACAGTAAATTCAAAATACTAACAAATGAACGAATGAACGAAAAAAAAAAACCCGCTTTGCTGGGCGGTGGTGCTGCACGCATCTGATCCCAGCACTTGGGAGGCAAAGGTAGGCGGATCTCTGTGAGTTCGAGGCCAGCCTGGTCTACAGAGCGAGTTCCAGGACAGCCAAAGATACACAGAGAAACCCTGTCTCAAACAAAACAAACAAGCTTCACTGGGACAAAGGATGCTGCTTAGCGGAGAAACTGCCTAAGTTTAAACAAGAAGTTGAACTACGTAGATGGCCGCTACACGGAAAGCGATCAGCAGAGGGCAGCATCTAGCTTTCCTGGCTCCCAACTCCTTCCCCTCTGCAGGCTTTGGCAGGAGAGAAGCAGGTGTCAAGGAACACTGCAGCTTCGACTCTGCCTCTGCTGAAAACACTGAGTAAGCAGGTGAAGGAGCCCCAGATTTAGACGGCAGCCCTTACTGTTACAGAAATTGGGGGTCAGCCTGTGCCCCAAGCCAGGTTTTGCCGCTTGTCCTTAATAAACCAATAAAAAGAGCTCAATTAGGGGATGGCAAGATGCCTGAGCTGTTAAAAAAAAAAAAAAAAAGTGCACGTCTCTTTCAGAGGAATGGAGTTTGGTCCCAGCACCCATATCAGGCAATTCATAACCTCCTGTATCTCCAGTTCCAAGAAGATCCACTGTCTTGGACAGCAGTGTGTGTGTGTGTGTGTGTGTGTGTGTGTGTGTGTGTGTGTGTTGTGGTGTGTCTGTTTTACACAAAATAATAAAGTTTTTTTTAAAAGAACCAACTTAATAGAGGAAAGCAGAAAAAGACTCACGTAATGAGGCATCAAAAGAAGAGGAGCCAAGCAATCCAACAGCAACCCTGCCTCAGGCCATCTTCCAGGCAAGAGATTGCAGGATTTGGCAATCCGACCAAGGTGTGATCCAGGCCACCCTTGACCAATCATCGGTCAGGATTCAATGTCATTCCATCAGGTGAACTGAGAAATTGTAAGCCCTTTCTGAAATAAGTATGAGATTCCTGGGAAACTGCCGTTTGTTTGGGGTCCACTGTTTCAGTGGTCTGATTGTTAGATTGAGAGTTACAAGTGTCTCTTCAGAATATCTTCACTCCTGGCAAGCCAGTTACATTAGTAAATGTAGAGTCTCACGGCAGCTCTGTGATACAGGGAGCAGAAACTGCACCTTGAGTTTCACTGCAGTTTATGAACTCGAGGCTCAACAACAGGAAGGCAAAGACATGCTCAAGTTCACAGAGCAAGATCAGGTTTTCTGATTGAACTGTAGTGTACTTTCTAATCCGAGCACGGTGGCACATGCCTTTCCTGAGGCAGGGCAGGTGGATCTCTGTGAGTTCCAGGACAGCCACGGATACACAGAGAAACCCTGTCTTGGAAAATAAACAAATAAACAGCAACAAAGAAAGATATGTAGTGCACCTTTGGCTTTGCCTCAAAGGAATTTTCAGTTCCTGTGTTCTCTTAGCTACTGTTCTATTACTGTGAAGAGACACCATGACCATGACAATACTTATAAAAGAAAGTATTTTATTGGAGGTTTGCTTGCAGTTTTAGAGGGTTAGTCCATGATCATCACAGCAGGAAGCAGACAGGCACTGCCTTGGGAGCTTTACATCCTGATCTGCAGGCAGCAGGTGTCAGGCAGAGAAAGAATAATTGGGCCTGGCATGGGCTTTTGAAGCCTCGAAGCCCACCCCCAATGGCCCCACCCCATTCTGCAACAAGGCCACACCTCCTAGTCCTTCCTAAATAGTTCACCAAATAGGAACCAAACATCCAATCTATTATTTTTATTTTTATTTTATGTGCATTGGTGTTTTGCCTGCATTAAATGTTTGTGTGAGAGTGTCAGATCTTGGAATTACAGACAGTTGTGGGTGCTTGGAATTGAACCCAGGTCTTCTAGAAGAGCAGTCAGTGCTCTTAACCACTGAGCCATCTCTCCAGCCTCGAAACCAAATATTCAAGTATGCGACCTTATGGGAGCCATTCTCATTCCAATCACCACATATGTGTAGCAAGTAACCTAAAAGCTAAAGAAGATACAAACTGCCACACTGAGGATAATCAAGAAGAGCCTAGAAAAGGGTAACAAGGCTCCAAAGGAGCAGTCTGTACATTTCCTAGGTAGGGATGTAAGGGGAATCATAGTCACACACTTTGTGCCCAGAGCTGTGTGGAATGCTGTCTACGTCTTTCATTGAACCCACTAGACGGTAAGTTCCCAGTGGAGGAAATGCCTTCATGAGATCCAGCTGTAAGGCATTTTCTTAATTAGTGATTGATGTGGGCAAGCCCAGCCCATGGTGGGTTTTATCATCCCTGGACTGGTGGTCCTGGGTTCTGTAAGAAAGCAAACTGAGCAAACCAGGGGAAGCACCCCAGTAAGCGGCACCCCTTCACGGTCTCTGTATCAGCTCCCATCTCCAGGTTCCTCTTCTGACTTCCTTTGACGATGAACAGTGATGGGGAAGTATAAGCCAAATAAACCCTTTCCTCTCCAACTTGCTTTTTGGTCATGGTGTTTCGTAGTAGCAACAGAAACCCTACCTAAGACAGTTGGATAAGTCATTTTGAGAGAAGGCAGTGAGGCCTATCTGCAGGGAAGTCTGGGTACAAGAGTAGAGGTCACTGAAGATCTTCTGTTTGTTATTTGTTTCTTTACCACATGTCACCTTGTTGATAGCAGAAGTAATAGTGAACAACAAAAGACAAACCTTTCTGTTATGGGGAGAAGAAAAAAAAAACACCCAAGAGGCCTGAATAAGTCAAATTAAATGGAGCCTTTATTCACTCCAGGTGGGGTTGTCCTGGGCAGATTAGTGGGAAGCATCCCCAACCTCCAATTTGTTCAAGTTTTAAAGGGGATAAAACCCCACAACTGTAACATACAGAAAAGCAGGGCAGGTGGTGATAGAGCACACCTTTAATCCCAGCACTCAGAAGGCAGAAGCAGGTGGATCTCTGCGAAGTCAGGGCCAACCTGGTTTATGGAGCTAGTTCCCGTTTATCTAACACTGCACCCAGAAACCCTGTCTAAAAAAAATAAAATAAAGTAACAAAAAAGCAAAAGAAAAAAGAAAGAAAAAATGGAAGAGCTGTGGATATTTATACCAAAAGAAGAAAGAAAGAAAAAATGGAAGAGCTGTGGATATTTATACCAAGCACGTGTTGTTTGCAGAAGCAGAAAGATGGCAGTTAAGTGGTCAGGCAGATCTCATGATCTGAGGTCAGGGACACATTGCATAGGAATTTATGGCTAGTCTACACCACCAATGAATTTATGTCTGGCCTAGGTGGCTAGAGACAGTTTACCCAAGATAGTTTCGGCACTGCAAGAATCTGGAAATTAAGTGTGTTGTCTTTGGTCACCAATTGAGCTGTACTGAGACCAAAGCCATTTGCTGGAAGACATAATAGTCGAACAGTCTTTGAGTCTGAAGAGGAAGAGATTAGCGAAGGCAGATAAGGGGTTCTCTGAATGGGAAAAGCCCATAGCTGTAGACACAGTAGCCACCTGAGAGACAGGGTACCCAGGAGAGAAGACGTGGCAGGACATGTTAAGGAAAAAGTGTCACCAACAGGAGGAACTCTGGCAGAGGGATTATTCCACTATCTTAGCAGCCCCTCAATCACTAAGATATTGGAAGCAAGTATTGATATCAGAGCAGGCAGCTCCTAGGGAGCTTAGGGGAAAGAGTTGCAAATAGGAATTCCGTGAGAACAAGGATTCCAATAAACTCCAGGAAGCTGAGAGTATATGGGGAGGGAGAGCAAGGATGGGAGAGAAAAGACTAAGTGTCCTTGTGGCAAAAATTTCAATCCAGGGCATCCCCAAGCCAGCTGAGAGACTTGTAAGAGAGAAATGTCCCAAATCACAAAGGAGGGATATGTCTTTCCATGTGACAGGTTCTCAGAAAGACGAGAGAAAAGCTGCATGATGTACCTGCGCAACTTTTGTAGCAATAGTAGACTCCAGGAGCCAGAGCAGGTGGCTTCAAGGTGACACTTGACCAAGTACCAGGAGAGAAACAGAACCACAGGATGGACGTCCATGGGGTGTAGCAGACTCCAGGAGCCAGAGATACTGAGAGACGACCTGAGTCACAGTGAAGAAGCATAGCAGGTAGAAGGAAGAAACGATTGAAGAGGCAGACTCTAAAATCTGGAGTTGAATGTAGTGAGTGGCGGAAGCCAGCAGATACAAATGATCCAACCCTTAGGAAAGTCAGTCGGCAGCTTGGTTTGTTCAGGAGAGGCCCAGTCCCTTGGAAAGGAGTCTGTTGATGCCTCTCCTGGTTTTGGCACCAGATGTATAAACTGATGACATGGGCACTCTATGGTATGATTAACGGGAAGGTTTTTTTTTGTTGTTGTTGTAGATAATGAGGGAGATAACAGCCAGAGGCATCTGGAAGAATCCAGAGCAGAGAAAGAAGTAGACTAAAATATGGATAGTAGATTGAACCTGGCTAGAAGAGAAGGGGGGAGGGGAGGCATAGAGGAAGAGTACTGGAGAATGACAGACTGAGAGAGGAGGGAGCAAAGTGTCAGAAAGAGAGAGGGAAGGAGGGAGACGGAATATGAAGACAAAGAGGAGGAAGAGGAGGCAAAAGGGGGGAGCATAGCTGAAATAACAAGGTTATAATGAGAAGGAGTAGCTTGGGTTGAGGGAGTTCCCGAACTGGAGGGAGTTTAGGGTAGGGAAGGAGGTGAGAAGAACTAGGAATCTAGCTATGATGTCTTTGAAATGTGAAACAGGTACAGAGGAGCCTGGAGGCCATGTGCTCTGGTTTGCCATTTGCACCATAGACAGCCATTTGTTCTTTCTGCCTTATGGGGTTTGGGGGAAATGGAGCTTCCTTTGGACCTGACAACTTCTACCTCTGACATGGGAGACTAACAAGTAGGATGGCTCTATTGTACCTTGGTTGAGTTTAGGGCCTATGAGGGAAAATAGAACCTAAGAAAAGAGTGGAGACTTGCTTGAGTGACAGATACAAACAGGGATCTAGGTCCTAATGATAATGATGAAGTAGGCTGGAGAGATGACTGGGCAGTTTGGAGCACTTGTTGCTCTTGCAGAGGACCCCAAGTTCAGTTCCCAGCAGACACATTGGATGGCTCCCAACCTCCTGTAACTTCAGCCCCAAGGGATATGAGACCCTCTGTCTCCCGGACTCATATCTCACAGGTGTACATCTCCACAGTCTCAATCTCTCTCTCTCTCTCTCTCTCTCTCTCTCTCTCACACACACACACACACACACACACACACATACATACTAAATACATAAATCAAATAAATAGTTTAAAAAAAACCTAGAAGATGGAGTGTTGAGATAGAAGGGAGAGTCTTGCCAGGAATGGCACTTGAGAGGTCTTTCCTCTCCTTCAAAGTGATGTGGCTAGGGAGGGGACAGCTTCTGGGCCCTCTCCTATGGCTTATGTAAGATGGAGGCTGAGTTCCCCTTTCCTTAAATCATCCATTCAATTGCTGAACACTTGAGAGAATCACCAGTTTCTTCAGGCATCTCTGACTGCTGCCAGCATCTAGCCACTTGTGTGCCATGCCCCTTGTCCTTACCAGAGACCTGACTCTTTCCACGTGACCATGCCCTTGTCCTGTGATCATGGCTCAAGTGTGCCCTGAATGCTTATTTCCATCTTGGCCAGTGATTGCAGACCAGTGTTAGTCCAGGCATTCCAGCACATTTCTCTGGCATTTGGGTGCTTGAGCAATCACATTCTCCAACAGTCTGGCCTTCTGGCCTAGGAAGGAGCTTCCATCTTAAAGCTCTCTTTACTGGGACAATCCTTTTCAGGTGTAGGAGGGCAGTTTTATAGGATGCTTTTTATAGAATGTGTTTAGGCTTTTGTCAGAACTTAACCATTCCTGGTGCCACCGAAATGGCTCAGCAGGTAAAGGTACCTAATGCCAACCCTGACAATCTGAGTTCAATTCTGAGCTTCACATGCTAGAAGACTCGACTCCTGAAAGTTATAGTCTGACCTCCACACACAAACTACGCTTGCCTACATACACAATCACACAAAATACATAAGATGTAAGTAAGACTTTCTATGATATTGCTTGTCTTTATTGGACCCAGACTGGGGGAAAAATCTGTAGATCGCAAATATTAAGAACCACCTTGCCTAGTCCCAGGTAAAATGTGAATGTGATGCAATGGAATGGAACTTGACTCCTTGTCTAGTGGCGCAGTGAACAGTAGTTGTAAGCAGAACGCGGCTGCTGCAGGCTGGAGAGAGAGAGACACAGGGGCTCACCCCAGGTATGGTTCTGCTTGTTACCAGAGCTGTAGTTGCCTTCTCTCCTGGGATAGCCATGATTCAGGAGTATTGGGGTGTCATTAAGAGACACAGGGCCTTTTTCAATTCCTGCTGTGCTAGCTTGAGAGGCTAGGGTCCCAGACACTCAATAACCACCAAAGGTGCTCAAGGCCAGGGACTTTGGTGTTCTTGTCTCTGTCTATACTGAGGACACGATCCCTCCAATGTATGGTTGAGGAAAAGGGTTTTATTGTAGATATGAGGGAAAGTATAGCCAGAGGTGATCTGGATGAATCCAGAGCAGGGAGAGAAAGTTGAAGATAGAACACAGGCAACAGACTGGACCAGGTCATGAGAGGAGGTAGGAAGTGAGAGAAGAAGACAAAGAGAGTGTGGACAAAGAAAACCAAGAGAGAGGGGCAAGGGAGAGGGAGCCAAGGGAAGAAGACAAAAGCGTGGTTCTTGACTTGTGGGTCAATCTCCTTTAGGGATTGTATGTCATAATCCTGCATATCAGAAATTTACATCACAATTCATAACAGTAGCAAAATTACAGTTATGAAGAAGCAATGAAAATAATTTTATAGTTTGGGGTCACCATAACTTGAAGAGCTGTATTAAAGGGCCGCAGCATTAGGAAGGTTGAGAACCACAGCTCTAGAATATCTTGCCAATGACACACACCCATCTCCTGAACCCCTTAACTGTCCAGACCTGAATGGTTAGTCCTGTGTCTATGGTCTCCCATCATTTCCAATTAGCTCTCAGCAGCTGACGCGGAGAGAGAAATAGGATCCATTGCAGGGTGCTGAGTATTTGGAGGCTGCCTGCTCCACCTACTGAGACCAAAGAGAATCTTCTTCTGGAGTCTTGTAGAGGGTCCCCATCCTCAGCACCACCCCTTAAATAGAGAGGGGACTCAAGTTCAAAAACCACAGTTCTGTTTTAGTGCTCCTCCATGTGGGTTGAGGGCTGCCAATCAAAGCGCAAAAGTGTTAAAGTAATTCCTCGAGGACTCGACGGGAGGCAGGCAGGTACGCAGTTGGGTTGCTCTACTCGACTCATCACGTGCTTGAGAACAGAAGCCTGGACGCGGGGAGTGCTCCGAAGGCACTCGTCCACAGAGAACTTTTTCCTACTCAGCCTTTCAAAGGCACAGCGTGGCTGTGAGACTGAGGCTCTACGTGGAGCGGTACTTTCCACTGCCACTTAAGGGATGAGTCATACTTTAAAAATAAGCTGAGCTGGGGCTTCACTCAGACACACTCTTCTGAAAACTCAAGCATCGGGAAGAGCCTGTAACTGCAAGGTCAAGGGTGCCCTCACAGGCAGAGCTGAGCTTTTCTGCAGGAGGAACTTTGAGAGTCCTTCAACATACGATGAATGGGTCATCGAGGCCGCATAGCTCCACATTCTATTAGAAAGATACTTCCGTTTTCTACGGATGGTCCATGGCTTGTCTCCTTTCCTCACTTCCTCCTTCCTTCTCTCCTTCCTTCCTTTCTTCCAGTACTGGGGATCGAACCCATAACCTTATACATGCTAAGCCAGTGTTTGCTCACTGAACTTTATCCCCAGATCCTTTTTTCCCCCCACCTTTTTGTTTTTGAGACAGGGCCTCAGTATGTAGTCCAGGTTAGCCTGGAACTTGCTATGTAGCACAGGTTAACCTCAAACTCTCTATCTTCTTCACTGCTGGGATTACAGATTGCACTACCACATCCTGCAAAAGTTAGCTATTTTAACAGAAAATGCACCCATATTTTTATGTTTTAAAAAGGATCTCTACATAGTTCATGGTGGCCTCAAACTCTTGATCCTCACCCTCTTAGTTGTTGGGACTATAAGCATCGGGCATCATTGTGGCTTTTAACGTGAAAATTGTAATGATAGCTGTTAATGTTGGAATTATTTCTATACAGTTTTATGCATCAGCTGTAATATCAAGGGACATTGATGTTTTCCTGTTCAGTGTCTTGTAAGGGTTCAAGAAAATGCTGAAGGAAGATCCCAGACTCAAATAGTATGTGAGAACAAAGAGAGTTTCTTACCAGGGGTCGAACCCTGGTCAAAATGGTGACCCCGAGAGGATCATGCAGGCTTCTTTTAAGCACAGCTAGGGCATCTCAGGCATAGCTAGTCAGGCAAGTAGCAGTGACAGTAGTGTACTTTCAATTGGCTGAGGTTCAGAATTACTATTTTTGGACATACTTGAGCAAGTTTGAGCAAGTCCAGACATAACTCAGAAGGGGGAAGGTTGCAGAATTTGTCCTTGAGACATTTGTGGGGCTGACTCAGGCCTTGTACATGCTCTCTCCTTTGTCCCTGAATAAGGGTGTTTTTGATTAATGGTCCTTTGTTGGGTCAGACACCTGTTTTGTCCCGCTCTTATAACTACACTGAAAACCTTCCCCTTAATCATACCACAGAGTGGTCATGTCATCAGTTTATACACTTACAATAAATAAACACTTAATATAAACTTTTGAAAGCACAGATAGTTGGGCCAGTGAGATGGTTCAGTAGGTAAAGGTACTTGCTACCAAACCTAATGACCTGAATTTGATCCCTGGCACTCAAACGGTAGAAGGAGAAAACTAGTAATTTTCTGACCTCCACATGAATGCACCCACATGCTAACTCACATGCCACGTAAAGATAAATGTAACAATAAGTTAAATATAGATAATTAGGGAAGTCTTAGATAGCACAGCGTGTTAAATAGCAATGGCTATTTAACAAAACATTAATTAAAGTAAAATATTAATGAACTTTTAGATATTGATATCTTCAGCATCTATTCACACTAGATAAACGCAACCCTGTTTCTACATATCACATAATTGCTTTAACCTTCTTCATAAAGACATTGATAATCGAGGCTTCTTTCAAATATGTGAATTCTAATGTTAATAATTATACTGGGTGATAGTGGCACACACCTTTAATCCCAGCACTCGGTAAATAGAGGCAGGTGGATCTCTGTGAGTTTGAGACCAGCCTGATCTACACAGTGAGTTCCAGAACAGCCAAAGTTACAGAGAGAAACCCTGTCCCAAAAAACAAAAACAAAACAAAGCTATATTTTTAGGGCCAATGAGATGGCTCAGAGAATAAAGTTGCTTTACTATTAAGCCTTATTACTTGAGTTTGATGCTCTGGTCTTGCAAAGGGCCCTGGAGGGGTCTTCCTCTGTTAGGGGAAGCCTCTGTCAGGAGGAAGCAGATAACCTTGAAGGTTTTAGGGCAACAGCTGTCTCTCAGTCAAGATGGAAGAATTCCAGCATGTATTAATTCACAAGACTACAATGAGTTCTAGGTGAACATATGGTATCTCTTGCATAGAAGGCAAAAACAAATCCAAATATTTTTGTGCATCATTATCAATATGAACTGATTAAATGCGTTACCTAAAGGTTGATATTCAGATGAATTTTTGAAACCTTGTGAAAATTGATGTTATTTCCAAGAAACAAACTGAAATAGCAATACTGAGAGAAGAAAGAATGTAAACCACATGAACACTGCTGTTGGATAGCAGTAAAAGTGGGAAATACGAATCTACCTTCTTGGAAATCAATAGATTGAACAGGAGATGAAAGGAAAAATTTGATTAAAGGCTGAAGTAGCCTGCCTGACAAATTCACAGGAAGATTTACAAGTGGATCTTTGCATGTACTGTGAGGCCACGCTCACAAAAACTGGGACAGCCAAAAATGAGGACACCAAGAAAGGTGTCCTTCTAAAAGGAGTGAATTTTCTTATCTCCAAACACTAAAGGGAGAAATCAACAAAAAGTTTGATTTCTTAAAAAAAAGTCATAAATTTGTAAATAAAAATTGAAAATGTGTTTCTAAAGCAAGTATTAAGGATAAAATCCCAACAACACCCTCCCAAAGAATTTATTTAAAACTGAGAGGCGACAAAAGTACTGAGTGTTTAAACTTGGTATGCAGCTAAAGCAGGGTCTAATTTATAATTAGACACATTTAGTAGAAAACTGCTGACGACTTTGAAAACACTTCATCCTGATGTTGAACTCTAGAAACCAGAACACCAGCGTAAAACCTAAGAGAAGCAACCACAAAGATAAAAGCAGAAATCAGAGCAAAAAGCTATTTAAAAAAACTAACATGATTAAAATAACTAAAAATTGGTGCACGTGCAATATATACATGTGATTTGTGTGGAGGTCGGAGGTCAGCATCAGGAGTCTTCCTCCGTCACTTTCTACCTTGTTATTGGAGACAAGGGCGCTCAGTGAGCCTGGAGCTCACTGATTGGTCAGACTGGCTGGCCAGTAAGCCCCAGTAGTGTTTCTGTCAGCCCCCAGCTGTGCTGTGGAAACAGCTGTGATTCTGGGTTTAGCTTTCTTGTGGGTACTGGTGCAGGGGCTTCTCCTTGCAGACCTTTATCACAAGCGGCATTGATGATGTGCTTGTTTCTCCACGAGACTTAGCTGTGCTAAGAATGCAAGAATTCCCCCCCCCCTGAAAATTGCTATGTAGTCTAGACTGCCTCGAAGTTGCATCAGTCGTTTGTTTGCTTCAACTTCCAGAGCGCTGGAATAGCAGCCATGAGCCAACATACACAGCCGTAGGAACTGTTGGGTGATAGCCTCAGGTCATGAGAATTGAGTCAGGATGAATAGCCCCTAGCCATAAAGAATGACTTCGCCCCAACCTGACCATTTCATTCCACTGGCAGAAGCAATATGTATGCCCAGGTATCAAAAACAACCCACCCTGCTTCTAGTCAAACCACAAAAGAATAGCTGTAATTTCCTGTTAGCTACCTTCGTGTGTGTGTGTGTGTGTGTGTGTGTGTGTGTGTGTGTATACGTGTCCCCTATCCCTCTACACATGTTCAAACTTCATCTTGCAGAAAGGTTGAGGCCCTTCACTATTCCAATAAAGCAGTCTCAGCCTGTTGAGATCCACTCTTTCTGCTTCTTTGCCTCCCTCCCACCTCTTGTTTTTCTTTTCTTTTAAATTTTTTTTATTTTATGTATATGGTTGTTTTACTTGCATGTATGTCTATGAAACACATACATGCAGTACCCTTGGAGGCTAGAAGAGGGCATTTGATCCCCCATGATTGGTGATACAGATGGTTGTTAACCATCATGTGGATACTGGGAATTGAACCCAGGTCCTCTGAAAGAGCAAGTGATCTTAACTTCTGAGCCAACTCTCCAGCCTCTTTTTTTGTTTTGTTGAGACAGGGTTTCTTGTGTAGCATCCTGGCTGTCCTGGAACTCACTATGTAGACCAGGCTGCCTCGGACTCACAAAGATCAATCTGTTTCTGCCTCCCAAGTGCTTGGATTAAAGGGTGCACCAGCTGTGCCTTATTTTTCTTATAGGAACTTGTGTGTGTGTGTGTTTATTTGCTTACAGGGGTTTTTTGGGGGGTGATGTATTTTGTTTTCTAGGTTTTGGGGATTTGGTTGTTGTATTGGATTTTTGGGTTGTTTTGAGAAAGAACTTAAGAGTTGGGTCGGTAGGGAGGAAGAGAGAATCTGGGAAGACTTGGAGGGGGGAAAGAATATGAACAAAGTATTTTTAAATTTATAAATCATTTTAAATAATAAAAATATAAAAGAATTATTTTTACTTTTAGTGTGTGTGTGTGTGTGTGTGTGTGTGTGTGTGTGTGCGCGCGCAGATGCTTACAGAGGTCAGAGGCACTGGATCACCCTGGAGTTGGAGTTGGAGTTACATGAATTAACAGGGTCTCACTATATGGATCTGACTGACTTAAAACTAACTATGCATATCAGGCTGACCTTGGACTCACAAGAATCCATTTAGTTCTGCCTCTCTAGTGCTGGGATTAAAGGCTTGAGTTACCATGTCTAGTAGAGTTAACTACTGAGCTATCTCTCTGTCCCAAATTCTTTTTTGTTTTGTTTGGTTTAAATAAGTTGTGCTCTGGGTCTCAAATCCAAGCGACTTTTCCCCCCAAGCATTCTTGCAGGAACTTTCAATGATACCTGTGCCCTGAGCCCTCAAGCCCTGGGACAGTCACCTCAGTTGTACTCAACCATTATGTATTGAATAGCTTGATATAAGAAAGCCTGGATAATACCATGCCATTCCAGAGCTCTATACAGGGACCTTTCTTTATAAGGCATTTTACTTTCTCTTGTGTCTGTGTCATCTCTGAGCACAGTGAAGTTGGGTCATCTTTTGGAAGACTATAGACAAGAAAACCAAACTGGCAGTATGTATCTGTGGTGTCTTGAATAAGAATAGACCCCATAGTCTTATATTTGAATGCTTAGGGAGTAGAGTTAGGAGGTGTGGTCTTCTTGAAGGAAGTGTGTCACTGGGGGTGGGATTTGGGGTTTCAAATGCCCAATCCAGGCCCAGAGGTGTTTTCTCTGTTCCTGCCGCCTGTGGATCCAGCCGTAGACCTCTCAAGCTCCTCCTCCAGCAGCATGTCTGCCTGTGTGCTGCCATGCTTCCCGCCAGGATGATAATGAACTAAACCTCAGAAACAGTAAGTCAGCCCCCATTCAATGTTTTCCTTCATAAGAGTTGCCGTGGTCATGGTGTCTTTTTACAGCAATGGAACACTGCCTAAAATAGCATCACTAGTAAATGTCATATTGAGATTAAAGCACAAGTTTCACACCTTTTCACCCCTCCAGTGTTCTCTGGGTGACTCCTGCCACTGCCCTTTGGGCTGGGACTCTGTAAACCCTCTGTAGTGTCTACTAACCCCCAGCACCTCACTGACTCTGAGCCAGGGCTCCAACGGATTTGTTGAAAAGTAAAAGATGAGGCTGGAAATACAGCTCAGTTGGCAGAGCGCTCATTGACTATGCAGGATGCTCCCACGCGGCCCCTCTGTTGGGAGTTGGAGACAGGAGGATCAGGAATCGAATGTCATCCTCACCTGTGTTGATGTAAAAATCGCAGCTTTCATTTTGAGGAATAAGAGATAGCTTAACCTGGAGCTGTTTTGAGTGCCCATGGCTCAGGAGCAAAGATTTAGGTTACCCCAAGTTCCATGTTCCAATGGGGAAGCAGTTTCACGAAGTTTTTATGACTTTACAGAACCAGGAAAGTCAAACCAGGCAAGTTTAAAATACTTTGGTGGGTATGCCAGAGAGGCGGTGATAAGTCCGTCTGCCTCCGTTTTAGACTTGAAAGCCATTTTATATAAAGCAAACTATACTACTCATCCTGTTTATAATTAAATCTTTCTCCTTTTTTTTTTTTTGATACAGGGTTTCTCTCAGAACAGGCTGGCCTTGAACTCACAGAGATCCGCCTGCTTCTGCCTCCCGAGGGCTGGAGGGCTGGGAATAAAAAGAGCACTGACTGTTCTTCCAGAGATCCTGAGTTCAATTCCCAGCAATCACTTGGTGACTCACAACCACCTATAATAAGATCTGGTGTCCTCTTCTGGCCTGCAGGGACACATACAGGCAGAATACTGTATACATAATAAATAAATAGAAAGAAAGGAAGAAAGAAAGAGTATACGTCATCACTGTCCAGCTTAAATTTTTATTTCTCAACGATTGGGCTATGCCCTACCTGCAACCTTAACTACAGAAGGTTCTATACTGCCTGTTCCAGGAAAGGGCAACCATGCCTTGGTTTCAAAAAGTTACTATGACCACCTTGTTATGGCCACATTGTTATTGTGGGGGCCAGCCGTGATAAGCCAAGTATGGGCAGGTCACCCAAAGGTGACTTCCAACCATTATCACCTGCCAGAGTAGGTCTCGGCCTTTGAGAAATTTAATAAGAGGCCTCAGTCTCAGTAGTTTACCCTGAGGCAATGCTTGGTTGCTGGAGAAACCACAAGGTGAGATTACCTGATCTCCACCCACGAACAGACCATTCAAAGGAACTAAAATTCCAACCGCTATAGATAGGATCACCTGCCAACACACACTCACCAGGACACCCCTAGATGAATGTCAGCCAATCAGGGGTCCTGAACCTCAGAAACCCGTCACCCCCACCTTTACTACTATAAAACCCCAATTCTAACTGAGCTCGGGGCTGTCCTTTTATTCCAATACGTTGGACATGCAAACTTGATTAAAATAAAGGCTCTTTGCTTTTACAGACGGGACTCAGTCTCCTTGTTGGCTTTTGCGGAGACTTCGCAGATTTGGGCATAACAGTTATGACCACCTTACAATCATGTTTTTGTTTCAGGAAGTTGTTGTGACCAACTTCTTATATTTAGTTCTGCTCCTGTAACCCCATCTATTTGCCTGCCAAACCCCTCATTTGAAAACCTTCTACCCCTAAGCTATAAAAGTCCTTATCTTTTCCAAGTCCCAGGCTGACCTCTTGAACCCTGCCTTGGGGGACAAAGGCCCTTATAATACCTAGCATCCATCTTTGGAGCCCCTCCCCACAACTCCACCTCTGGGAAAGCCCATCAAGCACTGACCTTTCCCCAGGGAGGGTCAGGGCCACTCCCACAGGCTCTTTAGATTGCTGCCAAAAAAGGAACACGTGGTCTTCGGGTTTTGCATGGTTCCCCCCCCCCATGCTCTCCCGGCCACCAGGGAGCGCTGCAGTAAACGTGGGCATCTTTTATTCGGTCTAATTTGGTCTGATTGGGATTATTTGCTTCGGAGAGGCTTGTCTTATGATTATTCCTAACACACCTGTACACATATTTAAAAAAAGCTGGTTTTAATTAATTTGGCCATGATGATTTTGGTTGGTGGACTTTCTCCTCAAATCTTTGAGATTAACAAGACATAGCCCCAAGATGCTGTCTGATAACATTGTTAGTTCTTGGATCTGTGGAAGCTAAGTTAATAGCTTCTAAGGTTTTTATTTATTGCCACAAGATGTTAATTCTAAGTTAATAGCTTTTAAGAGGTTTTTGTTTATTATCATGAGATGCTAGTTCACATAAAGAGTGGGAGTTCCGGAAGGCTAAAACTAATCTATGATAACTTCACATGAGTCCAAGGTCCCCATAAATATAATAGTCCAGTTCCTGTTCTTTTTGCCCCTCTTCTCCTCTTCTGTTCAGGAGGTGCCTTCTATGTGCTGCTCTGGAGCCTTTGGCCTGAGTTTCCTGCTTGCCCACATGTTCCTGTCCGAAGCAAGCTATCCAATCTGGAAGGAGCTGTGCCTGAGGGGTGTGTGTGTGTGTGTGTGTGTGTGTGTGTTAGCGTGGCCATACACGGTGATGACAATCCTAGTGAGCTGACCGTCTGGTCTGTGTGGCAGTAGCCAGGAGGTCCCACCCCTCTTTGCAGGGCAGGGCAGACAACAGCCAAGCACCTGCTTACTACTAGGGCTCCTTCCTGCTCTTACTGTTCATTGGGCTCCGGAAATACAAATGACTAATGACTTATTTGCAAGTCAAAAGTAGGCAATGAAAGAAGCATACACCAGGTGGGAGCTAGATGGGAAAGAATCACAATCCAGAGGGGTGGAGAGAATACGGTATAGTCCTTAGGAAGAACCTGACGGATCCAGGGGCGTCTATTGAAGACTCCACAAGATACAGAGAGGAAAAAAAATATTGCAATCCGGTTTTATAAACAACACGTTTACTTAAGCATACTAAGCAATGCACACATAGACAGTGTTGGACAGACACTTGGAGGGAGGTGCCTAAATGTGAGATGGGGGATAAATAAAAAAGAGGACTCTCAATTTTTATCATTTAAATGTTAGACAATCACGTTTTTCCTACACGACCTTTCTCTAATAACAAACAAAAACCAAAAATAACCCCAAACACTACTTCTAGATTACTTTTAGATTTATAGAAAAGATTAGGAAGATAAGACATGGAGTTACCATAAATATGGTTTTCTCCTGTCATTAACATACTAGTGTTTTTGCTATAATGAATGAACCAATACTAATGTATTGTTATTAAAATTTATGTAGTGTTCAAATGTCTTTTTTTTAACCTAAAATAACCTCCCCCCCCCCCCGCTAACCACCCCCATCCCATTCAAGATGTCACATTGTTTAGTTTTCATATCTTGATGGGACAGCTTCTCAGGTTTCCCTTGTTTTGATGACCTTGACAGTTTTGGACAGTCGTGAATTCCTCAAGTGGAGCTTGTCTGATGTTTTTGCACGATTACATTGAATCATGTGTCATTGAGAGGAAGACACCATACGACAGAAAATCACCGTTGATGTTGGCCCTGATTTCCCGGCTGAGGCAGTTGGCAATGTTTTCCATTATGAAGTTTCTCCTACGGTACACGTGGTGTGACCTTTTAAAGTTTTCTTTACTGTCAGACGGCTAAAAACAGCCGGGTGAATGTCCCACTCTCTAGGGATCTAGAGCGGCTCTGCACGGAGAGCAGGCTCTGGGCTTCTCACTGAGCCCCGCAGGAGCGCAGACCGCAGACCTCACCTGTGGGCGTGGTCCCACGCACTCCGCCCCTCCAGAGCGGCCCCTCCTCTCCCACGTGGCTCCGCCCCGGAGCGCTTAAGGCGACCGCGCCCGTAGAGTTTTCCGCCCCGCGGGCTCCTCCAGTGGTGCGCAGTCGGTCGCGGGTCGGGATCCGGAAAAGGAGACGCGACAGTGGGAAGGCGCTCCAAGTAGAGCTCAGCGCCCGGGTCCCCGGTGACAGGTGAGTGAGGGTCCCGGCTGGCTGGCTGCCTGCGCGTGTTGAGTTTTCGGGCTCGGTGCGGGGTGCGAGGGTCCCCCCGAGGTCAGGGCCCGGAGTTGGGCAGAGTCAGGGCAGGTGAGCCTGGGGACCTCAGCGGGCTTGAGGGTGGTTGCGGTCTCCTCAGCTCGGTGCGCTTCCGGGAGAAGCTTTAGCCGAGCCTCGCCGGCCGAGAAGGCTGTCTTTGGGAACTTTGCTCCGGAACTGCAGAGCGCGGGTTCCTGGACCTGCCACCCGGGGTTTATATAAGGCAGGTTTTCAAGCGGTCCAGAGAATGAGGAATCGTGCCAGGTGCTGTGTTGCCTGCCTTCCTTAACGTTTATCCAGCTAGGATCCCTGCGCCGCCGCTTGCGCCCCCGTTCCTGAGTCCGGAGGAACTCTTGGGCTTGGCTTTCCCACTTCCCGTGGGTTTAAGCGTAACTAGGTAGCAAACAGATGTGGGGGAGGGATAGCTAAATTCAAGCTAGGCACATTCTTTCTGGGGTTTTCAATCCCCGCCCGATAGTCAGTGGGCGTCAGTGGAGGTTGTGTTTCTCGGACCCGACCCTCGATTGTCCAGCCTAAGTCGTCTACTTCCTTCATAGGCCTCCACTAGCTTGCCCTGCCCTCCAGCACATAGGGACTTTCGAGCAGGCGTGCCCTGGGGCTACATAGTGAGGGAAGAAAGTTATGAAAAAAGCCCTAACCAAAATCAACATTTTTTTTTTGTAACTGGATTGAGCTTTTCTCAGGTGTAAACTTACAAGATGACAGTGTGTCATTGTCAAAAGGTTGGACAAGCCTGGAGCCTCGTAGGGCAGGCTCTTGCTCACTCACCGACTGCCTTGCTCACCCTCAGCTTGCTCTCATTATGCATTATTTCCTTGCTTCAGTCAGTTGTTGAGAATTCCAGGAGGATTAACAACAGGGCCATTCCCTCGGTGCTTGCCTATGCTTGGTATTCTCTAACCAGGCCAGGTGAGCAGAGGGCAGTCTGTTGCTTTAACACAGGGGTGCCCACTTTGGATTCTTCCATCCCTCCCCATCCGTCATTAATCTCTGCACCTTGATTTCCTCATCCATAAACTAAGGATAATTATAATTCACATGCCATTGACTTATTGTGAGGATTCAGCCAGTTAATTTTTTGCTTTGGTTTTTTTGCTTTTTGAAACAAGGTCTCCCTATGTAGCCTTGGCTGGTTTCAAACTCAGATCTTGCCTCTGCCTCTTGAGTGCTGAGCAAGTGCGTGTGCTACCTCGCCCAGCAAGTTAATGTTTTAAATTTTTTATTTATATTATTATTGTTTATTATTTGTTTTGGTCTTTTGAGACAGGGTTTCTCTGTGTAGCTTTGGAGCCTGTCCTGGAACTCGCTCTGTAGACCAGGCTGACCTCGAACTCACAGAGATCCGCCTGCCTCTGCCTCCCGAGTGCTGGGATTAAAGGCGTGCGACACCTCTGTCCGGCTTACATTTTTTTTTTTAGCAAATATTTTATTTTGTTTTATGTGTGTAGTTTTTTTTCCTGCATGTATGTCTGAACCATGTGAATGTCTAGTGCCCTTGGTACCCTTGGAGGTCAGAAGAGGGCCTTGGGTATCCTTGAACTGGAGTTCCGACAGTTCTGAACTGCCACGTGGGTACAACAATTGCTCTTAATTGTGGAGCCGGCACTCTAGCCCCTTGAGGTTTGTTTGACTTTTGTTTTGTTTGTTTCTTACTTTTTTTTTAAAGATAGGTTCTCTCTGTGTAGTCCTGACTGTCCTGAACTTGCTCTGTAGACCAGGCTGACGTGGAACTCAGAGATCCACCTGCCTCTGCCTCTTGAGTGCGGGGATTAAAGGCTTGTGCTACCATGCCCAGCAAGTTAATTTTTTTTTTTAACAGTTCTACAATGCTCAGGACTGACCAATTAGAACAGGTAGCCACTGGTGCATCCTAGGCATAACGCACACTAGGCAAGGTCTGGCATGTTAGTGACCAAGTGCAGCTGCCAGCGACAGCAAGAGCAGAGGTGCAGCTTGAACTGCCCTGTCTCCGCCCGCACTGCTCTGCCACCTTTCCTCTCTTTTGCTCATTTCTTATTCACAAGCCATTCCAGTGGCTTCTGCTTCCCAGCAGGAGGGACAAGACATGAGTTCTTTCCTTCATTCTGACATTGGATTCGCGGGATTTATGACCAGGTGTCTTGTCCCTGTGCTGTTCTCAGTCTTTGGAGCACAGAGACTATTTCTGGATTATCTCTTGGTCTTTCAAAGTGCCTATGATGAGCCTTCCCTTTAAAATGTTCAGGAAATTTCAGCTGGATGAGAGGCAGGCAAGAGAAGTAAGGTCTTTGTGGCCTGAGTATTGGAACTGTAGGATAGGCAGAGAATGGGGGGAAGTGAAGGAGAAATGCATCCAGCCTGAGGGGGTCGAAGAGAGGCTGAAGGACCTGGGTGTGGAGTTTCACACCTGTAATCCCAGAATTTAGGAGATCGAGGCAGGAAGGTCAGGAGTTCAGAGCCAGTTTCAGATACAGAATGAATTTGGGGCTAGAGAGATGATTCCATAAGTGGAAAGCTGGTGTGCACGCCCTACCCCAGTGCACACATGCACACAAAATTAGTAAATGTAATTAACACTGAGCATCCTCCTGGGGATGCATAGTGAATTTGAGTACAGTCTGGGCTACGTGAGACCGTGGCTAAGGCATCTGCAGCTGAGCCTTCCAATTTGAGTTTGATCTTGTGTTTTCACATAGTAGAAAGAGGGAATTGACTCCTGTAAGTTGTGGCTTACCTATGCCTGTGCACACAGGCACACAAACAGATAAAATTGAAATATTTGTTTAAAACAAAAGCAAGCAAGTCAGCTGTTTGAGCTCTTTTTTTTAGCCATGACAGGGAAAAGAGAAAGGGCCATCTTTTCAAAGGGTTTGATCGATCAGTGATTGCTTGGATGTTGTGACCCAGGAAGGTAGTTTGGGTTGATGCCTGGGAGACAGAAGAGAAACCCAGGCTGGGTGGGATTGCATGCTTGTTCCCAGAAGGCCTGAGGCTTTCTCTTCTTCCCTTCCTAGCTGTTTTTCTCCTCTTGAGTCCAAAGCAGTTCCTGGCACTAGGTCCCAAGAGCATGGGAGAGTCTGGGTGTGGCAAGACACCGTCGAGGGAATGTATTCCAGTTTCAGCGACTCTTTCTTCACGAACCCACTGTCCCTCCAGACCATCGGGGATTTGAGTGGTGCCCAAATAGGACAGCTCTGAAGATCCATGAGATCTAGGTTTCCCTGGTGGGAGCTGGCATTTGTAAGAAGAGTTGTTGAGCTTTTGAATGAAACCTTCCATTAACCTCTAAAACCAGTTAGCCCACATCAGGCATGTTGATGTAACTCATGAAATAAAGGTCCCAGGGTCATGGGGAGAAGACAGGCTATAGAGTGGAGTGGTCAGCTTCTGATGATCCTGTCCACACTGATGTGAGAAAGAATATGGTGAGGACAGCTGACCAATTAGGGAACAGGGGCTAGAGAGTTGGTTCAGTGGTTAAGGGGGGTGGAGAGATGGCTCAGCAGTTAAGAGCACTGACTGCCCTTCCAGAGGATCCAGGTTCAATTCCCAGCACCCACACGGCAGCTCACCACTGTAGTCCAGCTCATGGGGATTTGACACCCTCATACAGACACGAGTGCAGGCAAAACACCAGTGTACATAAGATAAAAATAAGTAAATCACTAAAAAAAAATAAAGCAGATATTAGTTATTTTTCTATTGCTGGGAAGAAAAACCATGATTAAAGTGATTTATAAAAAAGCGTGTATGCTTTCTGAGGGTTAGAGTCATGATGGCGCAGCGAAGTCAAATAGCAGCAGAATCAGTTTACCACTCACATCTCAGTCTTCTGACCTACAAGTAGGAGGTGGAGAGAGCTAACTCAGAATGATGTGAGTCTTTTGAACCCTCAGAGCCTGCCCCTTGTGACATACTTCCTCCAGCAGGGCCACGCCTAATCCTTCTAAACAACCACCAACTGGAAGCCAGCTATTCAAACATGAGCCTACGGGGACTGTTCTCTATTCAAACCACCATAGAGCACTTATTGTTCTTGCCAAGGTCCCAGGTTCGATTTCCAGCACCCACATGGCCACTCACAGCCATCTATAACATCTAGGGAATCTGATGTCCTCTTCTGCTTTGGTGGGCACCAGTCATGTTAGTGTGAACATACATAGATGCAGGCATAGCACCCATGCGTGTAAGGTAATAGAAAAGAATTAGAGGATTGGAGGACAGTTTTTATCTGCCGGCTAACCTGGGATGAGCCATGTAGCCACATAGTCCCAGTTTTCTGGCTGACAAATGGTTGCCTCCGACAGAGAGTCAGATGACAAGATGTTTGTGGAAGGGTTTGGAGATCAGCGAGAGCTGTGATGATCTTGTTGATATTGTGGGCTTGTCACCATGTCATCCAGGAACCAGGAAGCTGAAAGTGAAGTGTGCCACAGTCAAGGCTGGCTCTTGGATCATTAGTGGTAGTTGTTTTGAGATTGTGCTCTTGAAGGTTCCACTGTCTTAGCAGCAAAGAAGACATTTGAGGGCTTCAGGGACCTGAGCCCACCCGTGGAGGCTGGCTTGCAAGACAGAGGGATGAGAATTCAGGGTGGGTGTAGAGAAGAAACTGGCAAGCAGGCACATGAAGCCTGGTGTGGGGGAAACATTTTGGGGAGAAAGGGATGTGTAAGGGGTGCAGGGCTAGCATTAAAGGATGAGAGCTTGCTGTGTCCACCACAAAGGGCACAGTTATTTTTAGGAATTAGGTGGCAAGGCATGTTTCTGTTGAAATCTTTACTGAGTGCCACTGCTTGTCCAGCCAGTTCCTTAATAAAAGAATTTAGGAAGGGACTTGGAAGGGTGTTCAAGGACATCCTTATTAGAGTTGGAAAGAAAAACAACAGATCAGGAAAACTGAATCTTAGTAGTTGCTAGGAGGAAGGGATGGAGATGAGGAAGAGAGAAGTTATGATTTCAAGAAAGCAGACAGGTTCAGTAACGGGTCAACAAATTGCCTCATGTCAGACAAGCAGCCTCATGGCAGGAGGGGAGGGAGGCTTTAAAAGAGAAAAAGGGTGAGAAAGCTCAGAGAATCTGCAAGAGCATACCCAGGCTTTGGCCAGTATCTGAGAGAAAAGGAGAGGATAAAAGGGGGAAAGTTGTGCTTTTCTGAGTAATGCAGAAAGGTGGAAGGTCACAGGGCTACCTGATAGAAGCTCTGTGGGTGACTACATGGGGGATAAGTACCCTCCACTAAGGGAATTACTCCCACCTCCTAATCATGACTTTAGGTGAATTAGCATTCCTGAGGCATGGTCTCTTGGCCTCAGGACGGGCCCACTATAGCATTTAGTGATCTAATCTTTGGAGCGGATTAAAATGTCATGTGTTTGCCCAGGGCCAGAGGTAGAATCCATCTTTTATCTGGAAGAATGCTTTCCTTTAAAGGGTTTCCACAGTGCCCTGATAGCCGTCTTCAGTGGCCTCCAAGCCTACTACAACACTAGATTTGCTCCCTGGATATCCCAGATGAGAACCCAGTTTGGAAAGGTCATTAACTTCTATTTCTTTCATGTTGCATTTCAGTTGTTTTGAGATTCTAGGGGTTGGGGGAAGTGTCTAGGCTAGAGACAATATAATCTGGGCAATTTTGTCTAGGTTATATTTATATTTGAAGTCAAGGGCATGCTGATGTTAAAGAACTCCCTGGAATAACTGAGTAAAGGAAAATGAGCAGTAGAGGAGCTAGTCACAGGAACCAGGGTTGTCTTGCTTCAGTAGACTTGAGGGGTCACTGGTGGCGTTGCTGCAATGGCCAGTGACGGGAAGGAACAGCTGGAGCAGATGTGTGCAGAGCCTCATGAGACCACTGTGTGGAAGGATGAGAGAGCACGGGGTCCTGTTTCCTCAGCTCACCCTTGTTGCTCCTTTTTCACCTGAGGAGAATGGACTGTGGATGGCCACAGTACCTGTACCTCATCCTGCAGCTTCTATGACTTGGTTATTGTGACAGTGTCTGGGTTACTGTTGCTGTAGGTCAGCAGCTGTGGAATGTTCTCAGTACAGAATTACCATAATTTATTCAGTCTTTTCCTCGTTAGTGCACAATGAATTAATTATTTTCCTGTTTTTATTGACTTGAGGCAGAGTTGGGGCAAAGAAACTGTCTTTGAATGCTCCAGAATATATTTGCTTTTAAGTTCTCTCAATCAAGAAATGGGATTTTAGCTACTTTCAATAGAATTTTAATTATATGTTTATTATTTTTTTCTGTTCAAGAGCCATTTCAACTTTTATCCATTCCTTCTTTTAGTTTATTTTGTTCTCTTGTCATTGAAAAGCCCATCGTGCTCAACGCTGCCCTTTGGATATAATGCTAGCAGACGGACTTCCACACTTTCTTAATTAGGGTTTCTATTGCTGTGAAGAGACACCGCAGCCACAACTCTTTTTTGTTATTGTTGTTTGCTTGTTTGTTTTTTCTTTTTTTTCCTCACAACTCTTATAAAGGAAAACATTTAATTGGGGATGACTTACAGTTCATAGGCTTAGTTCGTTATCATCATGGTGACAGTGCTTGGAAAGATGTGGTGCTTAGAATTCTACATCTGAGGGCTGGAGAGATGGCTCAGAGGTTAAGAGCATTGGCTGCTCTTCCAGAGGACCCGGGTTCAATTCCCAGCACCTACATGGCAGCTCACAACTGTCTGAAAAATCCAGTTCCAGGGGAATCTGACACCTTCACACCAATGCACATAAAATAAAGTTAAATAAACCATAAAAAATATTTAAAAAAAAGACCTAAATCTGCTGTGCAATTTTCTTCCTGGGTGGTAAAGGTTTTTTTTTTTTTTTTTTTTTTAAAAAGAATTCTACATCTGGACAGCAGACAGCAGGAAGAGAGAGAGACACTGGGCCTGACTTGAACATCTGAAATCTAAAAGTCCATTCCCAGTGACACACTTCCTCCATCAAGGCCATACCTCCTAATAATGCCACTCCCTATGGGTATCATTTTCATTTAAACCACCACACAAACAAAGTGCCCACCTTTCATTGTCCTTTGGTGTCCTTTGGTCTCTGTAAATCTGCTATGATCTGGGAATTATTTAGAATTAGACCAACTGAATTTCCAAGTTGGTCATGTAGTGCTGTGGGATAATCCTTCTATATGCTATGAATATGTATTGCTCTCATTGGTTAATAATCTGATTTTGCCATTAGTAAGGCAGAATAAGTGTAGGCGGAAAGCCAAACTGAAAATGAAGGGAGAAGAAGGGTGGAGTCAGGGAGAGAGATGTGAGCCAGTTGCCAGAGAAACAAAATGCCAGGGGACAGGTAAAGCCACAAGCCATGTGGCAAAATATAGATGAATAGAAATGGGTTAGTTTAAATTCTAAGAGCTAGTTAGTAATAAGCCTGAGCTATAGGTCAAGTATTTTGTAATTAATATAAGCTTTTGTGTGTTTATTTGAGACCAGGACAGAAAAGCTCCTTCTCTGTTTACAATGTAGTGTCATGGAGAGACTGACTGCTTCATATTTGGGTCTTGGTTTTAGTGGGCTATGATTGGGTCCTGGGTTTAGTGGGCTGTGACTGGGTCGTGGGTTTAGTGGGCTGTGACTGGGTCGTGGGTTTAGTGGGCTGTGACTGGGTCCTGGGTTTAGTGGGCTGTGACTGGGTCCTGGGTTTAGTGGGCTGTGACTGGGTCCTGGTTTTAGTGGGCTGTGACTGGGTCCTGGTTTTAGTGGGCTGTCATTGAGTCCTGGGTTTAGTGGGCTGTGTGATTGGTCCTGGTTTTAGTGGGCTGTGATTGGTTCTGGTTTTAGTGAACTGTGATTAGTGAGTAAGCAAACATCTCAGACTGCATTAAATCCTCTGTGTTTGACTACTTTATGTTAAAGTGTACCTACAAATTCAACTTGACTTTTTCTTATCACTAAGAGGTATGTCGGAAATTCTCACTGTACAACTGATTGTGGTGTCATGGGCTAGTAATCCCAGTATTTGAGAGATTGAGGCAGGAGGTTGATGAGTTCAAGACTGACCTGAACCATATATTTAAGGTCAGCCTAGATTACATAGTGAGTCCTTATCTTAAAAACAAAACAAAAAACCAGACCAAAATAAATTTTCACTGTAATTTATCATGTTTGGAGTTGACAAGTGTTTCAGGCCTGCTTCATGGGTCGTACTGTGTGGTCTTTAATGTTCGGGGTCATATTATTTATGTTTTAGGAGAAGAAATAACCAAGAGGTAGGGGTAATCTCTTTCCTTACAGCCCTAAAATTAATAAAAACACATTTTTTCTTTCTGAGACAGGGTTTCTCTGTGTAACTTTGGAGCCTGTCTTGGAACTTGTGCTGTAGACCAGGCTGGCCTTGAACTCACAGAGATCTGCCTGCTTCTGCCTCCTGAGTGCTGGCATTAAAGGCATGTGCTACCACCACCCAACAATAAAAACACATTTACAAAACAGCAAGACTCAGGCATTTAGAGGCAGTGTTCCTGGCAGGCTTTCTAGCTATACTCTTGTGCTTTCTGTCCAGTTGGTAGCTGTGTCTTGATTCTCAACGAGTGCCCTCTCCTGCCAGTGACCCAGTGAACCTTGTTCTCAACACAGCCAGGCTTTTAGGAAGCGTGGATAAAGTGAGACTCACCTGTAAACTTTAGAGAAGGGACCTGGAAGTCTTAGTCCGTTTTCTAATGCTACAATAGAACATCTGAAGGTGGATAGCAAATACAGAGAGTTGATAAACAAATGAAAATGAAGCCCAGTGTTCTGGCAGCTGTTTGCTGCATCATAGAATGACAGAGTAGGAAGGAGAAGTAAGAAAGGATGAAGCCGCTGGTGCTACAATAGCCAGTTTCCACATCCCCCCCCCCCAGCACACCTCTTAAAGGTTTTGTCACTTCTCAGCTCAGTGCCATTACACAGAGGGTCAGACTTCCACCAGGTGGGTCTTTAGTGGACGAGCCATGCAGAACCATAACAGAACTGACCATACCATCATGGGGGCAGGACCTCTTGCCCTAACCCCCTTGCAGTTGGGCCCCCTTCCTATGTGTCCAGTGATGTATGGCCAGTTCAATTTGACCAATCACATTTCCTTCCTCACGTGAGGCAGCAAGATTGAACTTTCCGTGCCCTTCAAGGGAAATGACAGTGTAGTAATACACAAAAGTATAGAGGGCCAAATGGCAGGAGAAGATTCTGTCCTGTAGTCATTCTGCTTTTTTCTGCCTTAGTGGACTGAACTGGAGTATCCTGGTTTACTTGCCCTTAAACTAATCTTAGAAATTTTCTGTCTTAAATTTGATATCAGGTATTGTCCTCTGTACCTTATGTTTTGAGATAGGGTCTCACACTGCCTCTGGAACTTGCCAATTTGGTTAGACTGAGCACTCAGCAAGCCCGTTGTCTCCATTTCCAGGTGCATATGCCACCACACCTGGCATTTTATGTGGATTCTAAGGATTTGAACTTAGGCCCTCATGTTTGCATAGCAAAGTACTTTATCTGTTGAAATGTATCAACCATCAACATATTTTTAATATTAATATTCCCTGTCTCATTTTTGTTTAGTTTTTATGTCTTTGTCTTGCTCTGAATTTATGTTTAAGAATTTGGTTTTTTTTTTTTTTGGTTTTTCGAGACAGGGTTTCACTGTGGCTTTGGAGCCTGTCCTGGAACTAGCTCTTGTAGACCAGGCTGGTCTCGAACTCACAGAGATCCACCTGCCTCTGCCTACCAAGTGCTGGGATTAAAGGCGTGCGCCACCACCGCCCGGCCAAGAATTTGTTTTTCTTATAATCAGCACATGTCTGGTCTTAGAGAGAAAGGGGTGGCAGGAGGCCATGGCAGCTTGGAGGCGTCTGTCTCTGATAGAGGAATTCACACTCTTGCTGTTGTGGCTGTCTGTCATTTTATTCTGTGTTATCTTTGTTGCTTTATTACACTTGGGAGGTTGTTTTCTTCTTGTTTCTTGCTACTTTGGTTGATTTCTCCTTCTCCATCCCCGCTGTTAGGATTCTGGCTTATTCGTTTATCACAGAGGGCTTACCTCTCTCCCTCTCTGCTGACATCAGAGGCTGAGTTTTACAACTTTCCTAAATGGTAGTCCAGGTACCAGCCTCCCAACATTATGTTGCTTCAAGCATCTTCTAGGGCTGTGGTTTTCAAGCTTGTGCATGTGTAAGACTTATAAAACACAGTTCTAGACTCCAGGTCTGACCGGGGCATGTACTGTGTCTCTGTGTATGCATATATATCTGAGTGTTTTAATTCTGGCAGGTGCCCAGGATGTGCTGATGTGTCTAGTCCCAGGGTCACGCTTGGGTACTGATGTCTCTGTGCTTTCTTTACCTGCATTGACCAGGTCAGCCTACTCTAATACTCACTGACAGGTACTGCTGAGCTGGTGGAGTGACTGGGAGCATGGTTCTTGGGGTTTCTGTGTGCCAGGTTATAGTGAGTCTTTTGTTCCTAAAGCAAGACAGGGCAGATGGTTGACAGATGACAGTCAGAAGGTTTGGGAACACACCCACTTCTCTCTTTAATCTGAAACTAATACGTTTATCCTCTTGCCATTGATTGAGATGGCACTGCACAGGCTACGGGATGGGAACCTCGCCGTATAGCGTAGCAGGCAGAAGCCAGCAGGGCATACAGCAGGGCAGTTCTGTCCCTTGGGTGGGAGAACATGCTGGCAGGCTTTGCTTCCTTGTTGATGCTTGAGAGTCTTCAGCCTCCTCCCAGAGGTCAGGCCTGTTAACACGCTGGGATCTATACTCTTGTTGTGGTAACAGCCCCATATGCCCTGGCTGGACTAAGGCTGATGTTTGCTGGGGCTCCTCGCATTCATGAGCGATGAGATTTGTGGCAGCCCGCCCCAGTTTCTCTGTCGTCACTCAGATCACTGGAACAAATGGCACCTTGTGTATGACTCAGTTAATGTGCCAGTTGTTAGGAGATCACCATCACTTTCTCACTTTGGTTTTCTCAGGTTAACCTTCATGTCTCTCGACTTGACCTCCAGTCTGGGAGAGTGGGATTGAGAGCCCGGAGTGTACAACGGCATCTTGGGATGAAATGCATTGGACAAGATAAGAGATACAGTTGTAGGCCTTGTCTTGTTGTCCCCAGCCAGCCCTGAGAACTCAGGCAGGTCTCTCGTGCTCCCTGGGCCTTTAAACCATTGACTGAAATAATGCCAGTGGTTCAGAATTCTGGAGCAATCCAAATGCCACTGAGGACTGGCTTTTTATTTCTAAGAAGGTTCTTTCAGATTTGCTTGCTCAGGCTCAACCCCGTAGTGAGGCCCTAGTGATTGCTATGACTACTATCCTGCCAGCTTTGCCCAGAATGGAAGCCCAGGAGACAGTCTTGGATGGCAGCGTCTGCTACACAGCCCGGAGAATGATTGATGTCAGCTCTGCTATTTTTAATTCCTTCTGTGTGGGTGGGGAGCTGAATGCCTGCTTCCACCTTCTGTGGGCTTTTTGTGTAGTGCCTGAGAAAATGCAGTCAGGGTTGGTGAATGCTGCCTCAGGGCCCTCTGGCTTGTATCAGTCACTTAATGACACCCATGACCCACATAGGTGAGGTTAGTGCCCTGTGATCTCAGGGTGTGGGACTCTATAGACCTGGAAGAGCTAGGGTGTTCCTATATCTTCTCACATCCTGTTTGGGATGGAAAAGAGAAGGGATTCTTCTAGAAGGGTACTGGTTGCCCCTCAGATTCCTGGAGTCCTACCTACTGACAGGCTGTCAGGACGGGTGCCAGCCAGGGTGAGGAGAGATGAGTCAGGTACTTGCGGTCCTGGCAGGATGCAGCTATGTTGAAGGATCCCAGTGCCAACTCTACGGGACAGTGGTGGGAAGCAGCAAGGAGGCCAATAGCCTGCAGGAACCGTCTTCTCCCTGGGAGGCCAGAAGTGATCTAGCACTGGCCCTTGACCTCAGAGCCTTGTTCCCTCGTGTGTTAAATGGGGGTGGCAGTATGGTGCACACCCATGCGATTGCTGAGGTTAGTGAGCTGTTTAGTGAGGAAATGTGCATGCTCACCCTAGGAACCAGGAGAAAGGGGATGGCTAGAACATGTTAGACTGAGTTCCAGAAAGAGCCATCATTGTGAGTGGGAAGGTCGAGATAGCGTCCTGAAAGAGGTGGGGACCCCCTGTGGCCCCAGGGAAGCCTAGGAGACAGCAGGGTGGCCAACCATAGGAACAACTGACCAGTTGTCTAAGATGGAAATTGCTAAGCTTGGTTGAGTGGGAGACATGTTTCCTGACTTCTTGTATCACATACATACCTTGGGGGTTCTTTGGACTGCCTGCCTTTTTGCTGTTTATTAGTGGCCCAGTATAACTCCTAGTACAGCCTGACAGAGAATCTCGTACCTGATTGGTCTGTATGTTCTCCAGGGACTTCCTTCCATTTCTGACAGCATGGCTGGCCGCTGCACTACAGAAAAGTCGAACTCACGGCAGAACCGAACACGCGTGTCTTCTGGGTGTGAAGGCACTAAAGCTCCTGAGCGGATAAATGGGCAATGAGTATGTGACAGTGCTGTTGGGTCAGGGCCCTGCAGCCCATAGGCCTTGATTTCAGCGTCTGCCCCTCGCTGCTGCAACAAAGTGTGGAGGTGCCTTTCAGAGGAGAGAGAGCTTCTGAGAGGTTAAACAGGGATTAGCAGAGGGCCCAGCCTTCTTGTTCCATTTCTAAAAATATTTAAGTCACAGATCCTCTTTGCATCCTTTCTGTTTCCCCAAGGAAGCAACTTTGAGCTACAGAACCTTCCTGAAGGTGGCTACAAAACCTTCCTGAAGCACCAGTTGCCTGGATAGGTGGGTTCCAGGAACCCCAGAGAGTCCGAATCTGCTTGCAGCCACTGGAGAGACGTGGGTCTCCTCACATCCTTCTGTAGCTAGGACTACCTCCCATCCTCTCAGGCTCTCCCCGCCCTCCATGGGAGAAGGCAGGATATGTGTGTTCAGCCCCCTGTTGTGGGGAGTCTAATGGGCCCTCTTCCAGTGCAGGGGGCAGAATCAGATGATCACCAATCCCTCCCATCCTCCCTTCCATCTCTACTCTACTGGGCTCTGGGAGGGCTGTAGAAGCCATATTGCTTGATAGTATTGGCATGAAGGAAGGTGTTTGGTATCCTTTCCTTAAGAGGGCCCTTAAAATCCTGTAAGTCTTGTGTGCCACCAGACTTCTACCTGTGCCTACAGATGGTGAGAAACAAAGAAAACAAAACAAAAAACCAGGGACAGGTGCAAGGGCACAACAGTGAGGACAAATGGTGTTTCAGCTTTTAGCTAAAAAGTTTTTGTTTTTCAGAGAATTGTTGAATACGGTACCATAATTGTACTGGAATAGTCCATTTTTGAGTTAGGTGTCAGGGTCCCCTTCATATGTAGCACTTATTGCTGCATTATAAAACATGCTGTTTACAGAATGAGAAAAGTCAACTATGTTGATCTCAAGGGCTTAAAATGAAACCAGCTGTCTCCCGACACACCCTCCCCTTTGTCTACTTCTGTGTAGGTAACGTTTTCCTAAAAAATGTCTTTATTTAAATGATGGGCTTATAGTTCTGTTCGTTAATTTATCTTGTTGACATGCTGCTTGGATAGATAAGGAATCAATATGTATATCAGTGTTAATTGCATTATTATGACTGTAGAATGTATTGCTCACTGCTGTCCTAGCAACTTGTGTGGTTACACACGCAGGGCTACCAAGCTTCCTGTTCCTGCAGTGAGTCATCCCTCCCCTTGGGCTTGAGTTTTTACACACTTGTTGTTCTGAGCAGGACAAGTTGACCCCACATCTGTCACTTAGCTATCATCTTGGGTCTTCTTTTTTAAGTTTTCTGTGTTATATTCCCCTTGCACTGTGGTTTTTTTTTTTATTTCTTTATTTACTTTCTCATTTTGTCAGAATTTAGAAATTCCTAGTAAAAGTAAGTGGGAGGTGGGGTACTTTTCATTTTTGAGTCCTTTGGAAACATCTGCAGCATCCTGTTGGGAGGTGGGCAATTTAGCTAGCTGTAGGAATGAACAGAAAGCTGAAAATAGTTTATTATCCATTGGGAGGTTGAAGGAAGGGGTTACTGTAATTGGAGACTGCCCCCCTTTTTTTTCTTAAGCTTTTTTAGGTCTTATGTGGATCCACGTTCCATGTTGGGCACCATTTTGCAATCAGAGGCTGCTTGTTTGTTTTCCGGCTGCCCAGACCTGAATAATCACACAGAAACTATATTAATTACAACACTGTTTGGTTAATAGCTTAGGTGTGTTCCTAGCTTAAATGAACCCATTTCTATTAATCTATGTATCACCACAAGGCTACGGCCTACCAGTAAGGTTCTGGCATCTGTCTTTGGCAGCTACATGCTGTCTCTTTGACTCCACCTATTCTCTCTCTATATCTTTTCCAGCCTGGCCATATTCTGCCCTGCCAAAGGCCAAAGCAGCTTTATTCATTAACCAATAAAAGCAACACATATACAGAAGAACACCCCACATCAAGTTATTGCCTTATAGTTCCCAGTAGTGGTTGAGGAGCCCAGTGTTATTCCATTTTCTCCTGAAGAACCTCGGCTCCTTTCTTTTTCTGAAAGCTTATAATATTATTTCTCTGTCTCTGAGTTCTTATGTAGCTTTGCTGATGGTTTCTTTTCAGACATTGGATCGCCACTAGGTGGTCCTTTCGACTTAAAGTAGCTCTTCGGATGCTAGTCAGTGTTCTTGTATCATCATCATCATAGATGTTATTTTTATTTGTGTGTGTGTGCCAGTGAGTATGTGTGGTGTATAAACATGTGTTTGCCTGTGTGTGTGCGCATAGAAGCCAGAAGAGAACTCTAGAGTGTTCTAGTCCATCACTGACTGAATTTGGAGCTAGACTGGTAGCCACTGGGTTCCAGGGATCCTCTTGTCTCCACCCTACCTCCCAGCACTGGGTTTACAGGCATATATGTACCATGTCCAGCTTTCTACACAGAGGCTGGGGATTTGAACTTGGGTATCCATGCTTGTGCAGCCAGCATCCTTACCCACTGAGCCATCCCCAACCCTCACAGTGTTCTTGTGCTGTAACTGATAATTTTTTTGCCTCAGTTTTTCCTGCCCTCCCCCTTGGGACTCTTTTTTTTTTTTTTTGTTTTTGGTTTTTGGTTTTTCGAGACAGGGTTTCTCTGTAGCTTCGGAGCCAGTCCTGGAACTAGCTCTTGTAGACCAGGCTGGCCTCGAATTCACAGAGATCCGCCTGCCTCTGCCTCCCAAATGCTGGGATTAAAGGCGTGCGCCACCATCACCCGGCAGGATTCATTTTAGATCACTGTTTTTCAACATTTCCAGTGTTGCGACTCTTTAATATAGTTCCTTTGTTGTGATGACCCCAACCACAAAAATTATTTTTGTTGCTTTTATGAATACGACACAAGTTGGGGCCTTGGTGGGTGAGCTTGAATGTGGAGTTTATTGCGATAAAGGGAATGGGGGAGGAACAAGAGAACGGGAGAGAGACAGAGAGATACAGAGAGAAAAGGGAAGAGAAAGAAGACAGAGAGGGACAGAAACCGCCTCCTCAAAGAAATGGCAGACAGGAAGAGAGCAGGAGTAGGCGGGACTTGTCTGAAAGGGACCTTTTGTACCTGTGTACAGACTAGGACCCTGGGTTCTGCCTGGGTGCATTCTGCCGGATGACAGGCCAGGCCAGCATAGTGCCTGAATCCTAACAGTTGCTATTCCATAACTCTGCTTTTGCTATTGTTATGAGTCGTAATGTAACTATCTGATATGCAGGATATCTAATATGTGACCCCGTAAAAAAGTTGTTTAACCCAGGGGGTCATGGCCCACAAGTTGAGAAACATGATATTCTTACATCTTTTATACCTGTTTGTGGTTGTTAATGCTTTTCATTTGTGTGTGTGAGAGTACATGCACATGTATGTGGAGGCCAGAAGTCAGCCTCAGGTGTTCCTCGGGATCTCTCAATGAAATGTGGTGTTCTCTATCTAGGCTCAACTGGCAGGCTGGCTAGCGATCCCCGGGGAGCCACTTGCCTCTGCCTCCCCAGCATTAGAATTCTAAGCATATGCCACTGTGCCTAGCCAGTTAATGTTAGTTCTGGTCATTAAGTTCTGGTCTTATTGCTTTTGCAGAAAGCACTTTATTGACTAAAACCTCTCCCTGGCTCCTGTTGTTTGCTTGTTTGCTTATTTTCAGGATAAGATTGCACGTCAGACTCACTATGTACCTAGGCCCTTGGCCTCCAGAACCCCCTGCCTCTGCTGCTGAGAGCTGGGATTATAAGCGTGGCTCACTACAGCCAGCTTTTTGTTGCTCTTTTATCTCTGAATTTCTCTAGACTTGCTTTTCTAACCTTTCTGTTAAATGTTGGGGTTTGTTTGTTTTTCATTCCCTTTATACACACATTTATTTGCTACTGATCTGTTGAATTTTGAAATTTAATCTCTTCTGTTTTCAGTTTCTGAACACACCTTACTGCTTTCTTACTGTTCTGTGTGTACAGAATTTTCTTTTGGTTTTGTTTTATGGGTAGATGTTTCTCTGTGTCTCTGGGCATACTAATTGTACTCTCGCCCTTTACTTCTCCTCCATGGCTCGCTCCCATCTGAGCCGTCTCTTGTTTTGGTCTCTCCTGCTCTTATTGGAGATCTTGTTCAGATGTCCTGTGATCTTTTGTTGTCTACTTACGTAAGCAGTGCTCAGTCCTTGGGCTCTGTTATGCCACCTCTTTGCCCTTGTGGGAAATCATCTTTTGTAGTGCTGGTCTGTCTTCTCCACCTCATCTACCCTTGCCTCAGGCATGGAGCCCAGCTAGAACTCTTACTCCTTTGGTAAAAGGAAGCATCCATGTGAGTGGGTCCCGCTCGAGCCCTGAACCTGTGCTGATGCCACACCCTTTACCTCATAGCACTTGTCATGGAAGCAAGAGGTTCTGGGCTGGGTCCCTTGCTGTGTCATGGTGGCATGCCACTTCCCCCTCCTTGGTTGTCAGTTTCTCCATCTGTAACTGGAAAGAAGAGGTGTGGTGGGTAGGAGTAAACTGAGTCACCTCTTAGGGCCATAATAGCTTACCAGATGGACCACATGCTCTGTTACCTACATGCATAAATCAGGTCCTTAGCATTCCCCTCCCCCAAAGTTTGCATTGCTGACTGGGTATGTTGCCTGGCCCCAGAGAACCTACCCCAGCTTTTATTATGGTGACTCACTGTGACTATGGTGACTGTGTTGACCTATAATACAAGTGAGCAAGCCTTATCTGGGCTCCTTCTTCCAGACAGGAGGGAGCAGTAAGCACCTGGTGGTTTTGTTGTTGTAATGATTTGTTGTGGTCTTAGGGGTTTGATGCTTCTCTTGTCAAAGACGCTGGCCAGGCTGTATGGGCTGGTCATAGACCTCAGACAGGGAGGGGTCTAGGGGAAGGAGAGGTGGCTACTGGATAGATTATGCTATTCCTGCTCTTGCAAATCACCGCAGACTTCAGCATGCTTTTGTGGTTCTATATACAACATGAAATTGACTGTTTTTACTAAGTTTAGCTGTGTAGTTCAGTAGCATGGAATATTCACTTTGTGTGCAACCATTACCCAAAACTTTCTCATCGCCCAAGATAACTATCCCCATTTAATGGAGCATCCCATTTCCCTCTTGCCCCAGCACCTGTGGACAGCAATATCCTTCTGTCTTTGAGTGGAATCAGGCAATATTTATCTTTCTGTGACTGACTTATTTCACTTAACGTGCTGGGTTTATCCGTGTTGTAGCATGTGCCGGGATGTCCTTTGGTTTCAGAGTGAGTGGCACATTTTCTTTATCTGTTCATCTGTGACACTTAAGTGGTCCCCACCTTTGCACCTAGACGTGTGGATAACGCTGCTAGATGAGAGTGGGTCCTTAAATAACTGTGCAAGGTCTTGCTTTTGTTTGCTGGATCCTGTGGTAGTTCTCTGTTTAGTTTTTTGGGTTTTTCTTTTCTTTTTAGGAGCTAATAGGTTTTTCTGTAACATAATAGGTTTCTCCACCGATGCGGTAAGCCAGAACAGACAGAATTGAAAAAAATAAAAGAACAGGTTTATTTGAGCAAAGCCACTCCTGGGTGAGCCCTCCAGACCCAGAGATCTGGCTGGAGAGGTCATGTGCCCAAACTAAAACAGGGAGGTTATATGGCCTGTAGGCAAGGTGGTGATGATGTGTCTGCCACAAGCAGGGTTTGTGGCCAAGTATGATCAAAAGCTGACCACTTTAGGTGGGATCTTGGGCTGCTGGCAACCTCAGAGGAGGAGCTGCCATGGCTGCCAAGAATGCGGAACTGGGCTTTTTTGGCGCCTTTTCTTAGTTGGAGATTCTCTGAGGGTGGGGTTTGGACAGAGAGGAATGGGGCTTTCTGGATGAATCAGGAGTGAACGGGAGGCTTAGTCTAGTATTATAGCTGACATGGAGGGACACTCAAGGTCTACACAGGGGTGTGCCTTAACTGGGGGTGATCTGTTTGCTTGTTGTCTCTGGCCCTGGTGGCTGTCCATGTTCTTTGTGGCCCATTCCTCTACAGGTGGAGCAGTTGTCTGCTTGGTGTTCTCTTCCTGGTTTTACTCTTTTGCAGAAGGGAGTGTCTAATTTCAAGTGCCTGCAGTTGGGTTGATCTCACCCAGGTAATCCCATCAGAGTACTGCATTCATCTGGCTGGTAATCTCAGTCACATTGGCCCAGCTCTTGCCATAGGCAGTTCTGAGACATTGGAGTTGAGTACTGTATCTGGGACATTTTTGGAGGATGATGATGGCCTTGTCTCAGGCTTTGGAATGCCCTTTCCTGTACTCCTTTGATTGACCAGTGGTGTCCTAAGGCCCTGTGACCCTGAAGGCTGGTCAGCCCTCCCATCACTGTATTGGGTCAGCCGATAAATAGGTGCATATAGAAGTTTGGTGAGCTTAAGAGTTTTGATCCTTTATTCCTTGTCTGTTTGTCATAGCCCTATCTTCTGTGGTCACATGGAGACACAGTACTAAGGGAGTTGATTTCGGTCTGCTCAACTTAGCTCCTGCTAGAATGTGGGGTCAAGCAGAGATTCCCATGGTCCCGTCCCTCTTGAGTTGTTAGAAGGATTGCATGGCACAGAGGCAGTAACTGGGCACTGCAGGGTTTGGTGTGCAGAAGCATTTCAAGCTCAAGGGGCTTTGCCGGGGCTAGAGAGACCTTGGGGGGCTCGAGTATTGTCATCAGTCCATGATGACCAGGTAGTCCCTTTGGTTAGGTATTTTCTCTTAGACAAGCCTCTCCGCCGATGCAAATAATCCCAATCAGACTGAATCAGACCAAATTAAAAGATGCCCATGTTTAATGGAGTGCTCCCGGGTGGTCCCGGGAAAACATGGAGAGGGGAAGAGAGAGAGAAGGAGAGACCACATGAAACCGGGAGACCACGTGTTCATTCTCTGGGGGGGGCAGTTTAAATAGCCTGTAGGAGTGGTCTTGACCTTCCCTGGGGAGGGGTCACCATTTGGCAGGCTTTCTTGGTGGTGGAGTTTGGACTGAGGCAACTCCCAGGGGAGAGAGCTTATGCCAGGAGCTGGGGTGAAGCCCCCAGGCAAACAATCTAGACTTTTTGAATGAAGGGATGTTAGGGAGCTGAGGTGATGCTTCCCACCAAACACCTTTGACCGTGCTCCCTAGAGAGTCCTGGTAGACACCCGTTCAGAACCAGGGTGTAACTTAACTGATTATGGGAGGTGGTGGCACAAAAGCAAAGACCTGCACACTATACTCACAAACACAACTCCATTTTGGTTTGGGGGAATATGTGTGACTCCCCCACCCCATGTTTGTGTGTGTGTGTGTATACACATGTATGTTCAAGTGTCCAGAGTCCCTAAAGGTATGTGTTTGGGTAAGGCAGGTGTTGGATCTACCCACTGGAGCAGGAGTTATAGATAGTTGTGATGCTGGGATCTGAATTCTGTCCCAGTGTTCTTCACTACTTGAGCCATCCTTCCAGCCCTGTATATCTGTTTCTTAAGTTTTACCTTGGGCTGGGTCTCTGGTCCTCTTCCTAGACAGGTGCCTTCAAGTGTCATGTGCTCCCACTTTCCTTAAGATGACCCAGCACCCAAGTTCTGTGTTTGGCATAGGAACCCGGGGTTAACATGTAGTTTTATAATGAGTGAGTGGAGAGAGAGAGATATCATACATTTAAAGTTGATAGCACTTAAAAATTACACAGGAAATAGTTTACAATGCCTGGAGTTTTCTTAAAGAAACTTAACGGAGTGGATAGGGTCTAGATCAGCGGTTCTCAACCTTCCTAATGCTGTGACCCTGTAATACAGATTCCTCATGTATGGTGACCTCAACCATAAAATCATTTTCTTTGCTACTTCATAACTGTAATTTTGCTGCTATTACAAATTGTAATATTAATATCTGATATGCAGGACACATTTTCCTTGTTAAAAATTGACCCAAAAGGGTTGTGACCCACAGGTGATGAATTAAGATTGACCTTGAAGCAGTGCTTTGATGAAGCTTATAGTTGAAGGTTTACAGCCCTATTCTGCTTATATAAACTTGCCCTGTCAATCATTGTTCATCAGTGCCTCCATCTTATGAGTCATTCCTTGGAATTGAGTTGTTTACATGGTGTGCTAGGCCAGCTCTGCTGACTTTGAGTGCGTGTATGGTAGGGATTAGGCATGTGGGCCTTCCCTCTTCCCTCACAGCCAACAGCCTTGACCTGAAAACTAGAGTCAGCAGAGGGAAGGAAGTTCTGAGATTCAGGAACCTCTGACTCCAGTTCAAAACCTGTTCCTTGTGCTGTCTCTCCTGTCTGTTGGAAGGAAGCTCTTAAATCAGGTTATCAATGACAAAGCCACGTGGGGCCATATCCTGGCTCCCTAGTGACAGTGCTCTAGTGACAAAACCAAGGGCAGTGGGAGCTAGATAGGTATCCACCTCTGTCTAGTAACCTGGGACAGATGAGCACCAGGGCTTGTGCACACACACATGCATGAATAAATAATAAAAATTAAATATGTAAATAAAAGTTAAAAAATAAAAGAAAGGGAAAAAAGCATTTGCGGTCAGTCTGGGCTACATAGCAAGATCCTGTGCGTGCGTGCGTGCGTGCGTGCGTGCGTGTGCGCGTGTGCGTGTGTGTGTGTGTGTGTGTGTGTGTGAGAGAGAGAGAGAGAGAGAGAGAGAGAATATGAAAGAAAGAAAGTATTTTACCTGTTTTCTTTTGGTATGTGTGTGGTTTTTTCAAGACAGGTTCTGTCTCTGTAGCTCTGGCTGTCCTGGAACTTGCTCTGTAGACCAGGGTGACCTCTAACTCTGAGATCCCCTCCCCCTGCTTCCTGTGTGCTGGGATTTAGGACATGTGCCACTACCACCTGAACATTTACTTATTTTTAAACATTCGTATATGTGAATCAAATACATATGCGTATATATTTTCATCTATGTATGCAGATGCTTTGTAAATATATGTACACATGTATGTGCCTATATCTTAGGTTGTATTTAGAATGCTTGGTGGTTATTGTTAGGGGAGGGGATAGTGGCCTTCTCTATTTGTTCTGATTTTCTTCTTCAATCTGCTTGTATGCTTTCTTTTTTTTTTTTTTTTTTTTTTTTTTTTTTTTTTTTTTTTTTTTTTTTTTTTTTTTTTTTTTTTTTTTTTTTTTTGGTTTTTCGAGGCAGGATTTCTCTGTAGCTTTGGAGTCTGTCCTGGAACTAGTTCTTGTAGGCTGGGCTGGCCTCAAACTCAGAGATCTGCCTGCCTCTGCCTCCCGAGTGCTGGGATTAAAGGTGTACGCCACCACTGCCAGTGTATTCCTTTATTTATTTTTTGGAATAAAATTTATGCAATTTTGGTTTTTTGAAACCATTTCTTCCTGTTTAGCCTAGATTGGCTGTAAACTCATGATCATCCTCCTGCAGTATCCCCGCTTCTCCCAAGTGGTAGGATTGTAAGCAGGCACCAGCACACCTAGTTTGTATAGTGCTAGTGATCAAGCCCAGGGCCTCTCCCAGTCACAGAAGCAAGCATTCTGCCAACTGAGCTGCAGTCCCAGCTCAGCTCATTGATGTTTTAATGTCAGTAATACTCAGTTTTCTAGATGTGTGACTGGGGTTTATCCATTCATCTGCTGAACCACATTTTGATTCCTGTGAAGGTGGATAGTCAGGAGTAACATTGCTGCATTTAGATCTGAGATATAACCTCCCCAAGTGTACAGGAGGTAGGTGGGATATACATTGGTGGGGCACCCTTAAAGGTGTATTGGAAATCTAACCCCTTCCTCTTTTTCTCCTGTCCCCATCACTCTTTCTTACTGGACCTCCTGAAAACAGCATGTCAAATGAACCTTTCTTTCTTCTAAGTTGTTTAACTCAGGCATTTTGTTACAGTGACAAAAGGCTGGCTCACACAACCATCCTGTAATTTTTCAGTCTCACGTGGACCAATACCAAGATCATGGCGGTTGCTGGTTTCATAAAATATGTTTCGTTTTGTAAGAAACTGCTAAGATCTCTTTCAAAGTTGTTGTACTGTTTAGCATTTCCCACAGCAGTGTGGAAGCTGTTGTCCATACCCCCGTGTTTGGTGGACCTGGCCATTCTCATAGCTGTGCAGTTCGTTGTTTCCATATACAATGGCATATTGAGGGCCTTTCCATGTACTGTCATCTCTGCATACCCTGTGGTGAGCTGCCTTCTGAGGTTTTTTGCTATATTTTTGTAAGTCCCTTGATCAGATGTATCTTTTAGGAATATATTCAGTCATTCTGCAGGGTTTTCTTTTTCCTTCTTTATCTGAAATAGGCTCTTGTTAGTTTGTTTGCCCAGGCTGGCCTTAAATCCTTGTCCATAAGGGATTCATCCTCCTGCCTCAGCTTCCTGAGCAGTTGAGATTACAGGGTGTATCATCGTGTCTGGCTTTCTTCCTTTTACTTAGGAAAAAAAGTCAGCAAAGATGGTCAGAGCTGTGTGGTTTAAACTGTATATTTGTGTTGTGTGAGAGCAAGCGACCCTTCAGCCAACAGCCTGAGAAAGTATAGTGGCAGACCCTCGCATGGAAACATCAGGCCTGACTTGTCTGCTTCTGAGTGCCAAGGGCTGTTAGGCCCTGGAGTACTTCTCCAGACCTCTGCCTGTGAGCATCAGCCAGGGGTGGTTTCTGTTCTGCATGAGGAAAGGCTACTTCTGGACCGGTGCTTTAGGCCTGGTACCACTACCAGTCCTTTTCAGTGTCCCTAGAAGTCAGGCTGGACACTGGAGGGTGTGTAGCTTTGCTGCAGTCTGGAGGCCTGTGCCCACCTCTTCCTGTTAGCATGGAAAGCACAAGGCTCTGCATTGTGGTGGGGCAGTGACTGAGTCTGGGGAGAGGAATTCTGTTCTGGAAGACTTTCCCTTTTGCCCTGTCTCCAGATTTCTGCCTATGTGCTGGGGACCCTTGATATATAAGGGTCTACTGGTGTGAGTATTCATGAATAAGCCCTTTCACAGCCCCAAAGAAGTTCTCCCCCCAGTTTCTTTATTGGCTGGGTACCATGAGGCTTGGTTCTAAGGGTTGCTGGTTGCCAGGATCCAGGTTCCCCCTGGGGTGCTTATGTATGAAGGAGCAGTCCTGAACTCAGTGGGGGCCCAGCAGTCTAAGTTTTAACATGCTCCACAAAAGTCTGTTTTGGAAACACATTGTGCTGGTTAGTTTTATGTCTACTTGACACAAGCTGGAGTCACCAGAGAGGAGCCTCAATTGAGAAAATGCTTCAATAAGATTGGGCTGTAGGCAAGCCTGCAGGGCATTTTCTTGATTAGTGACTGATGGGTGAGGGCCTAGCCCATTGTGGGTGGGGCCATCCCTGGGCTGGTGGTCCTGGGTTCTACAAGAAAGCAGGCTGAGCAAGCCATGGGTAGCAAGCCAGTAAGCAGCACCCCTCCATAGCCTCTGCATCAACCCTTGCCTCTAGGTTCCTGTCCTGTATGAGTTCCTATCCTGATTTCCTTCTATGACGAACAGTGATAGGGAAGTGTTAGCCGAAATAAACCCTTTCCTCCTGAGTTACTCATCATGGTGATTATCACAGCAATAGAAACTCTAGCTAAGACACATATGTTTAAGCTGGAGAGTGCTGCAGCTGGATGAATCTACACAGCCCCAGTGAGGAAGAAAGGGTGATGTTTTTGCTGTAACGTCCCTAAGAAAGTCAGAACCAGAGAGACTACACATTCTCTGTAGGCAGGGTTATTAGAATCAGAGCCAGAATCCTTCGCAGAAGGCATGAGGTGTCCCATGTTTGAGTGCCATGGTCAGAAGCAGGCATATGGGACAGGACATGTCTGGCTGTCCAAATCACTTCAGCCATGGGAAGTATCTCTCACCCATGCATCCTTTTTCTCTGTTGAAGGATAAAGTAGAAGAAAGGCTTTGGTCAGATGGAAGGTAGCAAGTAGCTCACCATGTTCCCATTTGTTATGGAGAGCTAGAGCTGAGAAGGGTGGTAAGGTCCCTAGGTGCTGAGTTCCCTGGGGAGCTCACTAGAGCCCGAGGGTCTTGCCTCTGAGCAGGTGACTCCTGCCAGGGAATTAGTAGGTGGGTGAGCTGCAGGGTGTTACACATGTGTGTTAATTACTCACTGGAGGGAGTACAGTATCTGAGAGAAAATTTAAGAGAGGGAATGTTTAGGCTGTCATGGTGGAGGAGGCATGGCGATATTGACATGGGATGCAGGGGTTCCTCACATCACTGTGGACTAGGAAGTAAAGAAAGCAGGACAGGAAATTGCATGGAGCTAGCTGTCCCTATTGGCCTTCCTTCAGCTAGCTCTACCTCCTGATTTCCTCAGCCTGCTGAAATATCACGCCATCTTGAGAACAGGTATTCAAATTCTGAGCCTGGGGGGAACGTCATATTCAAGCCCTAACAGCATAATAGCTGGCATTTGAACATGGTGGGGTGTGGGCCTAGTGGTGGCAACAGATATCAGCGGAAATTCAGTAGGATAGTTCAAGACTGTCTCTGCTGTTGGCCCATTTACATAATGCCATGTACACCAAGTCAGTGGTTATGAAACAGCTGAGAGAACTAAGATGGTCACAGTGAGTCACCACAGCCGGAGATTGAGGAAGGATGGGAAAACGGGCAGACCCACAAGAGAAATTTCGCAGGAATCCCTATGATGGCTCGATATCCAGAAAACCCACATGTTCCCATCCAGTGAGCAGGAAGCTCCAACTGCAGGGAGCATCCTGTCCTGTGATCTCTGGACTAGTTCGTGGTTTTAAGTCCTGACAAGCCTCAGAGGGAAAGAGAAGAAGGAGCGTGCTCAAACAATTCCAGGTGAAATATGAGTCTTTGGAGAAGGAAAGACTGGAAGCAGAGTTTTGTGGGAGGGAAGGGGCCAGGGTCATGGCAGGACTGAGTTCTGCAGTGGAATTAACCGTAGAATGGGCCTTAAGGGTAGGCTTTTTTCCAGGTGACAGATGCTACTCTTGCCAGGAAACTCCCCGACAGCTCTTTCAGGAGAGGGAGGGCTATCCTCCCATGTCCCAGATGTCTGTCTGAGCTGAATGAACCCTGTGTGCATTATTTTTATTTTGAAAGAGCCACCAAGCCATGTGGAATGGAAGGGGTAGCTTCATGTGTGGTTAGAAATAAATGCCTCTCTGAATTGAACCTTTTCTTAAAGTTGCTTTTATTAGGCCACCATGAATGTGTAGGGTCTGCCCATGGAAAGTGAGCTTCACCTCCAGCCTGTTTTTCTTTCAGAGGCAACTAGCATTACTTGGTGCCTGTGTACAGTGCCGAGGGTGGTCTGCGCATATGTGTACCCACACCTCTTGGTTTGCATGTTTCTACTTTTAAAATGAAAAAGATTGTATGCTGGAGAGATGGCTCAGTGGTTAAGATCACTAGCTGCTCTTGTAGAGGACCTGAGTTCAATTTCCAATACCTACACAGTGACTCATAGCTGCCTGTAACCCTATTCTAGAGGATCTAATACCCTTCTCTGACCTCCACAGGGAATAGGCACACACATGGCAAAACAGACATCAAAACATTCATACAATAAAAATAATAAAGATAATTTTAAAAAATGAAAAAGATTTCTGTGTGTGTACGTGTGTACAAGCACATACATGCATATTCCTGTACAGGTGTCCATGGAGGCCAAAAGGTGCAGTTGGAGGCAGTTGTGAGTGGCCCCACATACATGTTAGGAACCACACATACATAGGAGTTTAGAAAGACAAAGCTGTGTAAAGGGCAGGCTACCAGTTCTAGTTCCATCCATGGCCATGAAGGCATTACCTCATTTCCTATTGTATTGTCTACTGTCCCCTCTGGACCAGGTGACCAAAGTAAGTGGGCCAAAAGCCAGGTCCACTTTGTGGGGGCTAGTGGTACCCTAGAGAAATTCTGTAACGTCCTTGGGACAACATACTCAGTTCTTCAAGGTAGACATGATGATGGGTAACTAGACTATTTTAAGTGAACAGTCTCTAGATGGTTATTAAAGTGGGGATCCCAGATCCAATACCATCACCTGGGAACTTACTCAGAATAGAAAGTGATGGTGGAACCCATGATATTGTACAATCCCTTGGCATAATTCAGATGCCAATGTATGAAAACAGAGTGGCTATCCTAGAACCTGTGGACATGACTGTTGAGGCCGTGAATTTCCTCACGTGACCTTGCCCTGAGCCTTTGAGCTTATTACAGCAGCAGCTGTTGTGTGGCAAGAGCAGGCAGGTTGTAGGGCTGTGCTGATCTGTTTCTCCTGGGCATTTTAATTGACATGGGGCGTTGCTGAAGACCTATGTACAGAGGTCTGTGAGAGCATGTGTCTCATCTGCTTTTCTTACTGCCTCATCTCCGTGTAACTCTTTCTTTGGACTTTGATACTTGGCCTGATTCACTGCTCTGTAGCAGACAGGCCTTTCTGAGCATATCTCTTGGTTCTGAATGATGATTCCTACATAACCGTGTTCTTTTTGTTAGAGAATGGAATGCCTAGGAGAGGCACCGATCAGCCACTTACAGACTGTGCAGCAGCTGCTCTATACTTGCGGCTTGGGTCTGATCCTGGGGCTGGGGGGTGGGGGTGTTTGCTGTGGCAAGCTTGAGAGTTGTAGATGGGGTACAGAAAAATGGGGTCCTCCCCTACTGTAGGAAGGACAGTGATAAGGACAAGAAAGATCAGACAGGAAGACATGGAGCCTTGAGGCAGTGCTCTATCTAGAATATGATTATCAGAGCAGACCAGGCCTGGGGGAACAGCTGTCAAGGTACCTAGCTGGCTTGTGGGATTGCACCCTCCTGTTTCCTTGGGGTGGGCCTGACCTAACTGGAGGTCCAGCGGAGAAGTGTGGACTGGATTGCACTGGTGCAGGGGGAGTTAATCCCTCCTGTAGGGGCCTGGCAGGGGGTTGTGTTCCAAGAAGCAGATCCCAGCAGGCCTGGTGAGGACCATGCTCATTGTAATCTGAATACACTTTCCCTTCTTTTCCAGCTTTAACCATGAGCTACCCAGGCTACCCCCCACCTGCTGGTGGTTACCCTCCAGCTGCTCCAGGTAAGAGGACCTGGGTGGATCCTTTGTGCAAAAAGATGGAGTCTGGTTCTCTTAGGCCCCAGAGGGCTCACCCATTGGGACCGGCTGGAGAGGTCTGGATTTGGCTGGTTCTGGGAGGGCCTTATTAGCTAAGAAAGGCCTGCCACACTCTGAGACTCTTTCTCCTTTGCAAAGTAGCTTCAAGTTTCTTTTCCTCCCCTGGGTGTACCAACAGCCTGTGCCCACCAAAGTACTGCTTCTAGCCACCTACCCTGTTTCAAGGAGTATGATTTTGGATTCTCTTCTGCTGAGGCCAATACCAAGGGTTGTTTCACTGTCCCTCCCTGTGGCTACCAAGAGCCTTGGTGATAGGATGAGACTACTCTTGTAGGGCGGCCCGCCACACGGCTTATCTTCCTTCTGAAACTGTCCCTTCTCCAGCAGAAATTCTGCTGTTGTGGCATGCTCCTGGCATTAGAAAGCCCAGGAGCTTCAGAGCCGACTTGGGCTGCCCTGGGTGAGAATGAATCTGGCAAGTGCTGGCCACATTTCTGGCTCAGCCCCATGCGGGTGTCCACTCCTCAGCCCTGACGTCACGCTTGTCATCGTCTCCAGTTGTCTGCAAATATGGATGAGAGTGGTTGAGCGCCAGCTCCTTGCTGCTGTCTTTTATGGTGTCCGTGCCCTCTGACATGGCCCCATTTCCCTCCGTCTGAGAATCCTTAGCATTCGTGGAGCTCCCTGCTGTCACATGCTCAGCACAGAGCCCAAGGCTGTATCTGTTCTCTCACCCCATGGTGCTGGGTTTGAGAGGACAAAGCTTGCCTGGATCCCCCACAGAGGGCTAAACCTGCCTTTTTTCCCTGGAGTAAGGGAAAGTTCCTCTCCTTCCCCTGACCCTCTTGCTCCAGTCTTTCTGGCTATTTATAACATTGGTGTGAATCCCTGCTTGACTACCGCAGCATGTTCCTCTGCAGCCCTTTCTGCCCTTTCTTTGGGCCAGGCATGTGAGCTGATGAGTTTGGTGTTGCTTTCAGGTGGCGGTCCCTGGGGAGGTGCTGCTTATCCTCCTCCTCCCAGCATGCCTCCCATCGGACTGGATAATGTGGCCAACTATGCAGGGCAGTTCAACCAGGACTACCTCTCAGGCATGGTGAGTCAGGCCCCTGCCAAGGTACCCTGGGCTAGTGGCTGCAGGGCTATAGAGATCAGGGCTCCAGAGATACCTCATGCCTGTGTATGTGAGCATAGAGTGCTGAGCAGAAACCTACAGTATGAGGGTCATCTACTTACCGCCCCTCTCCAGGCATCAATTTCCCCATCTATATGTGGGGTAGAGATTCTTTGAGCTGGTGGTCTTCTCAGGTCCTTGTGGTTCTGGGAGGTTGGGTAAGGCTGATACCTGCAGGGAAATTTCTTGAGAATGTCTCATGAGCTGAGCACAAATCCTGGAGGGAAGAGAGGGTAGTTGTGGAGAGGTATTGAGGCGTTACACTTACAGATTCTGTTTCAGTTGGGACTTGGCGGCCATGTCGCAGGTAGGTTAGGCTGTACTTGTTTTTATTTGTTATTTTGCTTTTAGAAAAGTGTATTTATTAAAAGATTTATTTATTATGTACACAATATTCTGTCTGCCTATATGCCTGCATGCCAGAAGAGGGTACCAGTTCTTGTTATAGATGGTTGTGAGCCTCCATGTAGTTGCTGGGAATTGAACTCAGGACCTCTGGGAGAGCAGCCAGTACTCTTAATCGCTGAGCCATCTCTCTAACCCTAGAAGAGTGCATCTTATAATCAGAAAACAAATGTGCCCTTAATGGGAACAGTGCAACTACTAGACACCCAAATACAGCAAACAAAATCTCTGGGCTGGGAGATAGCCCAGGCAGTCAAGTGCTTATTTTATCAGCCTTAGGCCCAGAGTTCAATTCCAAGGACCCATGTGAAAAAAGCCAGGTGTGGTCCTTGTAATCCTAGTGGTAGGGAGGTGGAGATAGGCAGATCCATTGGGCTTGCTGACTAGCCAGACTAGCCTATATGGTGATCTCAGGGCCAGTGATAGATTCTGTCTCAAACAAGGTAAGCAGCATATAACCTTGACCTCCATGTGTACCTGCACACATGCAAAGCTCAGTCCAGAGATACTAAGCATCTCTGGAAAGGAGACAAAAAATAACTTGTGTTACCAAATGGCGATGTTGAAAAGTGACAGGTGTTTCTGAGCATTGTGGCATGCACTTAGCATTCTGTAAGTAAATTCATGAGGACTAAAAGTTCCAGCCCAGCCTGGGCAACATAGAAAGACCCTGCCTCAAAAGAGAAGAATCAAAAGGAAGAACAGAGAAGGGGAGAAAAGAGTAAGGAAGATAGGAAATAGAAACATGGCCCTGATGGCATGGGCCTATGATCTTAGCTTCTTGGAAGGCTAAAGCAGGAGGATCTCAAGTTCATGGCCCATTTGGGCTACAGGGTGAGTTCAAGGCCAACCTGGGCAACATAGTGAGTCATTGTCTCAAAATAAGAAGTAAAAAGAGATAGGGATATAATGGTTAGTGGTAGAGCATTTGCCTATAATGCATGAAGCCATAGATTCAATCCCTAGTACAGGGAGGAGGGGGTAGAATGTGGTAAAGGGTCAGAGGTGCTGGCGGGGCAGTGTTGACTGAAGACCTTAAAGTGGGAGATGAAAAGGGACTTTGAACAAAAATCTGACATGGTAGAGAAATGTGCTCTGTGGATGTCTAGGAACAGCCAGTCCTTGAGATGGCCATGGGCCTGATGAGCTTGGGGACAGTGAAGAATAGGTCTTTGCGGTTGAAGAAGGGAAGTGAGGGATGAAGATGGTAAGACCCATTCTGCATTGGGCATCAGAGGCTGAGGTGAAGATTCAGTCTTTTGTTCTGGGCACATGCAAACCTACCCAAGCCCCACCTACCTCAATTGACTATTAGCAGACTCGTGTGATGGGTTCACCCCATGCCTACAGAAGTGGCCGCTCTACTTTCTGGGTCCTTGAGTGGTTGGCTCTGCCCAATTAGTCTTAGTTAAAAGAAGCAGCCTCATCTTCCATGTTTCCATTTCCAGAAGGGTTGGAGAGTCTGGTTTACATACAGAATGATCCACGTCAGAGTCCAGTTGCTCTGCTCACTGAGCAAGTGTACCCATCATCCATGATGGGACTGCCTTTCTTGTCCCATTGGGGGTGGGGATAGACTGAGCCTAGCAGAATGGTGCGTGCATTCATTGCTAGGTGTATATAGTACTGTGGGAGGGGCGGTTCTGGTAGGGGCTCCTTACTTAGAGCCATTGCTAAACTCCATAAGAGTAGAGAGGCAGGTACTGGCCTTTCTGGGCCTATGAGTCTCAGGCTCTACTTTGTGTACTTGGCAGGCAACCAACATGTCTGGGACATTTGGAGGAGCCAACATGCCAAACCTGTATCCTGGAGCTCCTGGGAGTGGCTATCCTCCAGTTCCCCCTGGTGGCTTTGGGCAGCCTCCTCCTGCCCAGCAGCCTGTCCCTCCTTATGGAATGTATCCACCCCCAGGGGGAAACCCACCTGCTGGGATGCCCTCATATCCATCATACCCAGGGGCCCCTGTGCCAGGCCAACCCATGCCACCCCCTGGGCAGCAGCCCCCAGTGGCCTATCCTGGACAGCCTCCAGTGACCTATCCTGGACAGTCACCGATGCCACCCCCTGGGCAGCAGCCAGTGCCAAGTTATCCAGGATACTCAGGATCCAGTACTGTTACCCCTGCTGTTCCTCCAGCCCAGGTGAGTGCTATCCAAATTGAGTTCAAAGGATGGACTCTGGTTCAGCCAGCAAGGCCTTGGGGGATTGAAGGCACAAGGGAGAAGCTCAGGCCTCTAGTTACAGCATACTGTTTTAGCAAAACCATGCGGATTTCTCTTGTGCTCCCCTCCCCAGGGCATACTCTTTAAAGTCAGGAAACACTGCCCTGGTGGTTGCTCCTCATGTGAGATTACTCCTAAGACCTTCAGTCTCATGGCCTCATGCCCAATAGGCCCATTATGTGGCCTCCTACACAAATGTAAAGGATTCTCAGAATCCTCTTTGAGTAGGGAAGATTAGCAGTTCTTCCAGGGTTTATCTTGGCTCATTCTGGAGATCAGTTCGTGTTTGCGATGCCTAGAATTCATTGTCATAGTTACATGACCAAACCAGCCAAACACGGGGCTAGTGGTATGTGCTGGCTTACTACTTTTAGACAGAGGGTCCATTATCTCTCCTTCCTTCCATTCCTACCCTTGTACTACTGCCCACTCTTTCCCACTCTGCACTGGTACCCACTCTCGCTCCCTTATCTCTTCTCTGAACATACGTCCTTATTGCCTTGATGACCAGCACATACTAGCCACTAAAAAGATCACTCACTAGGCAACAGTAAGCCTGTGTGTAAATACCTAAAGGAAACACACCTTAAAAGGAGGAAGGTTGACTTTGGCTGCTTGGGCCTTGTCACCGTGGGCCTGTGGTGGGGCAGAACATCATTGTAATGAGCAGTTGGTAAATCAAAGCTGTCTACCTCCTAGCAGGTGGGAAGCAAAGAATGAAAGGGGCATGGGTCTCAATATCCCCTTCAAGGACCTGTTCCACCCCTATTGACCTAATATCTTTCCAGTAACCACTTCTAACAGTAGCTGGTTTCTAAACAGCACCATTGACACATGAGCCTTGGGGTATTTATGTCTAGTATTTTTGACTTCAAGTTTCCTTTAGGTGCCTCAGCTCTTAGAGAAGGGGCATTATCTGGGGCATAGGAGGAGGTAGAAGAGTCTTGTACCTTAGGGTTGCATGGGTGGGTCATCTTACCTGTGGCTGTTTGTTTGAGTAGTTTGGAAACCGAGGCACCATCACAGATGCTTCTGGATTTGACCCCTTGCGAGATGCTGAGGTCCTTCGGAAGGCCATGAAGGGCTTTGGTAAGAGACTAGACTGAGGCAGAGGCAGGCAGGTCCCTGTGAGTTCAGGGCCAACTTGTCTACAGAGAGTTCTAGGGCAGCCAGGGCTACACAGAGAAACCCTGTCTTGGAAAAAAAAAAAGAGAGACGGAGAGAGAACAGATTGACTCCAGTCCTACCTGTGCCCTTAGTTCCCTGGACAGTTCACTGTGTGGGAGGGGTAGGCAAGCCTGGCCAGAGAGATGAAAGAAGAGCTGTCTTAGATGTCCAGGAGAATGAATTGGAGGCCCTAGACTGGAGAGTCCATGGCCACACCGTAGAGCATCCTCTTAACCCGCAGCATGCCTACTCCTTCCTCTTTCTTAGGAACGGATGAACAAGCCATCATCGATTGCCTAGGGAGCCGTTCTAACAAGCAGCGGCAGCAGATCCTCTTGTCCTTCAAGACAGCCTATGGCAAGGTGAGGAGCAGAGGGGACTGCAGGAAGACCACTGAGGCCTGGTTCTCCTAAACCCAGCTCCAGGGCCTACAGCCAGCATATACCAGCCCACTCACTCCGCTTTTCCGGGAACTGGGACCTCGTAGGACTAGATCTCCAGGATGGACAGCAGGCTTAGTAGGGTTGTTTCAGGGTCTAGCTTTGGCTTTGCCAAGACAAATCTGTAGATAAGTCATTTTTTTCCCCCTACACAGCCTCCATTTCCCCTCCTCTGCTTGCAGGAGATCCAGGGAGGTTTAGTTAATGGAAGAGCTTTGGTGGAAAAGGCTTAAGGGGGTTGTGTTTTGAGTCTTAGGTAAAGTACATTAATACGGAAGATGTTAGTGCTCTTGCTCAGGCTTCTTCCCATGGTTGGACTGATACTGTCAGCCCCATCAGTGTTCTCCCCGTGGTTGGGCTGATACTGTCAGCCCCATCAGTGTTCTGCTCCTGTGTATTTTGTTTGTCCCATCAGGATTTGATCAAAGACCTAAAATCAGAACTGTCAGGAAACTTTGAGAAGACTATCCTGGCCCTGATGAAGACCCCGGTCCTATTTGATGTCTATGAGATAAAGGAAGCCATCAAGGTGTGTCCTTGTGCTTGTGGGTGCCTGCTGTCATGTGTGTGCATAGCCACAGCTCAGGCACAAGAGGACTGGGTGATGTGTTCCCTACCTACTAGTTGCTGCCTAACCTGACTTCTGGGCATTCCTGGCTACAGCCCATGAGATTTAGAAGGAGCGCATAGTGGTTTTTTAGAGAGGCAGGTAACATACTATTCCTCACAGGGACTATCTGTCTCCATCTCAGGAGACGACCTGGGGTTATGGAGGACACAGATAACAGAAGGGGTTTAAGGCTGTTGTTGATCATTCTCACTCAGTAGAACCGTTGCTGGCAAATAGCAGTGTGTCTGAGGAGCCAGAGCAGCAGAGAAGGACACCACCCAGTTGGGGGTGGGAGAGGTAGGGCTGGTACTAGGACACAGAAAGACAGAGACTTCTCTGTCTTTGTCTCCACTGCTTTCTAAGCACCACCTCACTCTCTTGGCTGCTGGGTCTGTCCTGTGCTGTATCAGAGATGTCTGTACCCACATCTGTCCCCTCCCAGACATCCAACTCTAGAAGAACCCAAATTCTTCACAGGTCCTTTTCCTGCGGCTTAACTTGACTATCTGTCTTCCTAGGTCTAGTAGATTTTGACCATGGGGCAGGCCCTGTATGGGCTCTTCAGCCACTTGGCTGTGTGTCCTGTGAGTAGAGGTGGGTCCCTACTCGGCACCCTGATGGAGCTACTTGCTCAGACACATGCTGGGCACAACAGATTCCACCTCCACTAGAGGTTGAGAGCTTTGTATGTGGCCTGGGAGAGACTGCCTGAAATCCAACACTTGTTGTAGACTAGAGGGTGCTAAGGACAGACAGGATGGCAATGGCCTTGGCCTGAGAGTGTTCAGAATCCACCTCCAGTTTTAGGAGAAGTTGGCGGAATGCTAGAACATCACAGGTGTGCTGAATAGCTGTTGTGTCCCTGAGCACCCATGAGAGGAGACAGTGGATATTCTTTCAGGACATACAGGGAGATTTAGGTAAGGTGCAAACATGACCATCCTTTGTAAGTCAGTAGCATGCCAGCCGTGGTATCATAAAACACCACGTCGGCTAGATGTTCTTCACAAATTAGCCCATTTAGTCCCACTAAGGACTCCTTGGGAGGTAGGCAAACATACATTCCCTTTATGGACAAGAAACTTGGCACAAATAGTTAGGTACCTTGCCCGAGGTTACACAGTGAGCTGCAGAGCTAAGATTCAGGCTGATACAAAAGCCAGGCCTCCGTCCTGTTTTCTACATTCCTGCTGTCCTGGGCACAGCCATTCCTTTTGTCCCTTCTGGCTTCTTTTCCTAGATGTCTCCAGACAGTTCACTCAGGACTCTAGCTTTTTCATATCCGTTATAATCTTACTTTTGGACTTTTTCTGCATCCGTTCACTATCTCACTCAGGGCCAGAACTTGGCAGAAACACGTTGCTCTGCGCCTCGGCCTGACTCAGCTGGGTGTGGCGTGGGACAGTCACTGTGCACTTCCCCTTTTCTCATTCAGTTTCCTGGTGCATGGGGATGACCCCACATATGGTGCTTACTTTGTCCTTATCTCATTGTCTAGGGCTGGGAGGGAAGAAGCTGGCTTCTCAGGCATGAGTGGGGTATGTGTGTCTGTGTTGGGGGGGGCCTCTGTTGCTGATGTCCTCCTGGATGCTAGTGAGGGCCCAGTCACCAGCAAGAGGTCTGTTATATTCTCTGCTACCACAGGGGGCTGGTACTGATGAGGCCTGTCTGATTGAAATCCTCGCTTCCCGAAGTAATGAACACATCCAGGAACTAAACAGAGCCTACAAAACAGGTTGGAAGCTCCCTGGCCTCTGCTCTTTACAAATGGTTTTGCTTCAGAGGCCTCAATGTCCTTGGCCTCTTTGTCCCCTATTTCCTGTCACGCCCAACTCTCTGGGCTTTGATCCAAAGCCTAGCCCTGCGTGCTGTTTATATACAGGGCAGGTGCCTGTGGTTGGGAACGGCAGGGAAAATCTTGAGTGAGGTTTGGGCCAGGCCTGACCAGAGGTCAGATCAGCCTGGAGTCATAAGCTTATATGATCCTAGAAGGTTCAATGGGGCACCTGTCACCTCCAGTCTGAGTGAGACCCATGGACCCTTGTCATGCCAATCCCCCCTGTTAACTATATCTTTAGAGGTAGCAGGCCTGTGTGTGTGTCTTTCAGAATTTAAAAAGACTCTGGAGGAGGCCATTCGAAGTGACACATCAGGACACTTCCAGCGGCTCCTCATCTCTCTCTCTCAGGTACCTTCCTCACAACAGGATGTTAGAGAGGAAATTAGAAGGCGGGAGAGGAGAGGGGAGTGCATCAAAGCACTGGCAGATGAATGAGGAGGGAGGGGTGTGATCTTCCAAAAAGTGGCTTGACCTCACAGTCTCCTTCCTTTCAGGGAAACCGTGATGAGAGCACAAACGTGGACATGTCCCTTGTGCAGAGAGATGTCCAGGTGCGTATGGTGGCCAACAAGGTGCCACTGTGGGCTCTAAACCAGAGTTGGATCACACTTCCTGATTTGTGGTTTAGGTTCGCAGTGATGGAAAGAGCAATAGGCACTGGTCGGTTCCGTGTTTCCGAGGGGCTCAGATACTTGAACAGGCACCCAGCCCTCTGGGTTTCCCGGGGGTAATAAATGCTGCAGCAGATCACAGGGATGTGGAACTTACTGCAATAGGGTATTTCCCATGCAGGTACTGTTAGGTGTGGGAAGGTGCCTGTCTATCCAGCTTCTGAGTTTGTGGACTTAGCCCTGAATCCTTAAACTTCGTCATTATTGCTTTTTGAGTTGAAGACAGAAGAGGCACATCTGAATTCCTACCGGAATAAGTTTGCATTGCTTGCTGGGCAGTTCAGACTGTCCTGCCTTCTTAGCAGGTGGCCAGACCTCCCCCAGCCTTCTGGGAAAGGCTGGCTTCTGCCCTCTCTTCTCCCTTTTTGACCTGCTCAGATCTCAACCTGACAGTGTCCTGGGGCATCAGTGCCCTTAATTCATGATTGTCTGGGGCATGGTTGCTTGCTGCTTGGCAAATATTTGTGGTTCAAACTTTCATAGGTTTTAAAAAGCTCTGATGCCCAATTCAACAAACATGATACATGTAATGAACCATGGAGAAAGGGCTGGAGAAAACCCTACATCTGTTTTTTTTTAAAGACTTATTTTTATGTTGATGAATGTCTTGCCTACATGCATGTCTGTGAATCATGCGTATGCCTGGTGCCTGGGGGGTGGGGTCAGAGAAAGGTATTGGGTTCACTGCTGAGCCGTCTCCATTCCAGGGACTGGTTTTGTTCAGTTTTGTTTGTTTGTTTTTGTTTTTTTCTGAAATGAGTTCTTTGTGTAGCCCTGGCTGTCCTGGAACTCACTCTTTAGACCAGGCTGGCCTCGAGCTTACAGAGATCCACCTGCCTCTGCCTCTCGAGTGCTAGTAATAAAGGCGTGCGCCGCCACCACCTGGCTCGTAATTGGTTTTAAGTGTGATAGTTATCATCATCTCGTGGTTTTGTTTTTGTTTTTGTTTTTTTTTTTTTATTTTTCGAGACAGGGTTTCTCTGTAGCTTTGGAGCCTGTCCTGGAACTAGCTCTTGTAGATCAGGCTGGTCTCGAACTTGCAGAGATCCGCCTGCCTCTGCCTCCCGAGTGCTGGGATGAAAGGCGGCCCATGTGTTTCTTACAGAGGGGAGGCTGCTTTCCATGATTGGGAAGTGGATGTCGCATAGAAATCTGGCTTCTCCTGAGACATCGGTCTGTCAGTCCGGGACCTGCACTCCTTCCTGTTGCTAAGAAGTGCTGCTCTGAGGAGTTGGCTAGGGTCCCTTCTAGTTTTTCACTCATCTTTTTCTCCATGTGTCCCCTTGGGCTTCAGAGTCATGATCTCAAGTCAAATCTAATCCTTATATTTTCTGTATGAGAAGATCGAGGCTCGGGAGCCAGAGCCATGTCTAGCAAGCTGCTTCTGAGCTAGGACTTGAGTCCAGGCTCCTCTTCCTTCCTTTGTGGCATTGGGCTCTGAACTCAGAATCCTCTGTGCTCCACACGGACAGATGAGAGGATGTGGATGGCCAAGTCTGGGTCTGCAGCAAGCACAGCTTGCAGGGTTCAGAAGACCTGAGCTCCCACTCCAGGGCCCTGCCCTTCCATGGGCTTTGAGGAGCTAAATGCTGCCTAGGTGATCTGAGTCTGAGACCTAGCTGATGCTTGCTGTATACATGCATCTTTCTCCCTATCCAGGAGTTGTATGCAGCTGGGGAGAACCGCCTAGGAACAGATGAGTCCAAGTTCAACGCGATTCTGTGCTCGCGGAGCCGGGCGCACCTGGTGGCAGGTAAGACAGCCCTGAGTCAGCCAGAGGAGGGCAGACAGGACAGTACATGGAGAAAAAGCCTACAGAATATTCGGCTGGTGTTTCTGCATGGACTTTCACTAAAAGACTGAGAAAATTTCCTGCAAACTTTGCTTGTAGGAAAGAGGAAAAGACGAGAAAGTGGGTTGCCATGCACTGAAATGAGGAATGTCAGCGTGGGGAAAGCAGTGGTGCAGCAGGCAGAAGCACAGTTGTCCTCGCCTGTGCCTTTCCCCCCAGTAGCAACAAATAAACACAAAACAAAAAGAAAAAACATTCCAGCACTGCTGGGTAACATTTACTTATTGAATATGTAAAAGTAGGTTTCTGTCTATCAGGTGTAGTCTGTTTTCATGGGTTCACCTTCATGTCAGGAGACAAGTATTCAGTACAGCCTGGAACAGAAAAAGAACGGACTGGAACCAGGTAGAAGGTGAAGGGATAGAGTTCAGGGAGGGGCTGGAGCAGTCCTCTCTGGTATAAGACTGGGAGATTCAAGGTCCTGAGCAAGATAGGTGCAAAGATTTTCCAGCATGGCCCAGGCATAGCCAAGGGGCTTTGTGTATCTGGAGCAGATAGAATGTTAGTAGCAGGAGGCGGGATCAGGTGGTGGACACGTCTGCTGACAGTTCAGGGAGTTGGGGGTTCATCCTGAGAAGGCCAGGAGTCACAGGAGGGCCCTCAGCGGAATACATCTCCTTCCCTCAGCTTGCAGACAACATGCTGCCAGATTCCCTAGGTGACCTTGGGCATCAGGTGTGAAGAAAAGAGGGTGAAGGATTCACAGTTGAGCAGGAGACAGTGGCAGCCTGGATAGAGTTGGGGTGGAAGGGACTAGAGTCCAGACTGCTTGTTGGTAAGCTGGACATGGTGTATTGGAGTCAGGCGGCCTAGGAGGCCGGGGATTCCATCAGCTGAGCAAGTGGGAAGGCAGTGGCCCTCAGCTGAGATTAGGAGCTGTGGACAGAATAGACATCTGGAGCAAAGGATATCAGAAAGGTAATGCTGATGAGCCCAGATGTCAGGAGAGATCCTGGGCTCAGAAGGTTGGGGGCTGTGAGGGCTCAAGTATCTGAGGTCTTGGGATTCTGAGAAGGTCTTGGGAGGAAGACTAGAGAGAGGCCCTGCGGGCAGACAGGTGAAGATCAGGAGTGTATTGGACAGCTTGTGAAGGTTGTAGGAGCTGCAGGGGAGGAGTGAGGAGGATCGTACACTCCAGCTCATGTCCCAGGGCCTCTTACCGGACATGCAGAACGGGAGAGGTATTCCCTCAGTCTCAGGATTGGCACGAGGCCAATGAGTAAGTTTGTTAAGTTTGGGCTTGAACATGTTTGAGTTTGTCCCAGGGCATTTTTTTTTGTTTGTTTTTTTAAGACAGGGTTTCTCAAGTTGGGCGGGTGCATGCCTTTAATCCCAGCACTTGGGAGGCAGAGGCAGGCAGATCTCTGGGAGTTCGAGGCCAGCCTGGTCTACAAGAGCTAGAACCAAGACAGGTTCAAAGCCGTAGAGAAACCCTGTCTCAAAAAAAAAAAAAAAAAACCAAAACAGTGTTTCTTTGTATAGCTTTGGAGCCTATCCTGAAACTCAACTCTGTAGACCAGGCTGGCCTCACACCTATAGAGATCCATCTGCCTGCCTCTGTCTCCTGAGTGCTGGAATTAAAGGTGTGTGCCATCTTTGCCCGGCTCAGGGCATGCTTTTTAACCTCCTGACTGCTGTAATGGACTGTCGATGAACACAGATGTACTCAATCAACAAGTATTCGTTGCCTTTTTTATTGTTTGAGAATTTCATATATGCATGTAATATGTTTTAAGTTGACCTCTATCCCCTCCTCTATCCATGCTCCACTTTTTCTTCCCAAGTTTCTGTGCTCTCTTTTGTTTGTTTTGGTTTTTGAAACAGTGTCTCTAGGTAATCCTGGCTGGCCTGAAACTGGCTATGTAGACCAGGCTGGCTTCAAACTCTGATCTGCTTGCTCTGCTTTCTGAGAACTGGGATTAAAGGTGTGTGCCACCACACCCAGCTATGTTATTCTCTCTCTCTCTCATCTATACCACTTAGTGTCACCAGTACATTGTTTTGTACATTGATGTAGTGCCCACTACTGGAGTATGGGTAGCTTCTCAGAGGCCACATTCTTAAAACTGACTCTCTAGCATCCGTCAGTGGGCTCTAGTGTTGCTTCTTGTAGGAGCCAGCAGCTTGTTCCGTGGCACTCAACAGCTCTTGGATTTATAATGAAGGGTTTTCAGCATGACAGAACAGTGTGGGTTGGTTGTGTCTGAGTGGGTCATGGCTCACAGTGGGGTAGAGGAGCACAGGCTGGGAATATGGAGATTTGTGGAAGAGAACAGAGTGTGTCGAGATGGGTAAGCAGACAGACTACCCTGATACAGGAACGGCCTGACTGCAGGGCGTCAGATAGCGTAAGACTTAAGGTAGAGAGTGTGGCTTCCTGTGAGCTGCACTAGAGCAGATCCGGGGCAGAGGTGAAGAGGCAGGACTTCTCATGACAGTACTGGGCTGGGCCTAAGCAACGAGAATGTGTTTTCTTACAGTTTTGGATGCCAGTAAGCTTGTCAGGATTGTTTTCTTCTGAGGCCTCTCTCTCTGGATGAGTGAGTCTCTTGTTCCTGTGTCCCCACATGGTCTCCTCCCACATAGATGTTCATAGTTTGTCATGACATGCTGTCCAACAAGCTCATGTGTAAATGTTATCAGTCAAGAAATACACTTAAAGCTAGCTACTTGAGAGCCAGAGGGTTTATATGATATGACTCCATCACACACGAAAAACAGAAATGCATTTGTTATGCCAGTGTAGTGAAAGTTGTAGGTTGGCCCTGTGTGACTTAAATAAACTCAAAACACATTGACGTATAGGAGAGTGGAGTCCTCTACCACAGATCCTTGTTGGTTGCAAAGTGCTTAGTACTTAGTGGGACTTGGAGAGAGCTGTGGTTATATGTGAAAAGTAAAAGGCAAAGGCCCTAAGTCAAGCCATCTCAGACCGAGATTTGTTGGTCCACACACATACCTGACCTGTTTGTGGATGCTACTGATTAGCTAGGCTCAGGTCCTGCTATCACGGCATTTTATCCTGGGGTGCTGAGGGTCAGGACTGCAACATGGAAATTTGAGAGAACATGATTCAGAATATGACATGTTCCTTCTACTTTCCTCCTAGTTTTCAACGAGTATCAGAGGATGACCGGCCGAGACATTGAGAAGAGCATCTGCCGGGAGATGTCTGGGGACCTGGAGCAGGGCATGCTGGCTGTGGGTAGGCGTCTGGAGCTTCGTTTGCCTGCCTGCCCGCCCACTGGGTGCTCAGTGTCCTGTGGTTGAAGGTGGTGTAGTGAGAGAACCACAGAATCTGAGCTCGCTAATCCGAACCATCTGTCTGGTGGGAATCCATGAGTCCCCAGCCTCTGGGACAGAGGATTCTGTGTTTGCAGTGCTGCTCTGCAGAACGGAGCTACAGTGTGGGCATTAGTGGGGGCCTGTCCAACTGCTCTCCTGGAGGAAGGTGACTCATATCCTGCCAAGTTTCCTCTAAAAATACATCCGTGCAGGCAATTGTCAGCTGTCTGTGATAGAAACACATGGAAAGATTTTTTACTTGCAACAGCAAAACAGGGCCCATTCTAGGGAATGCTGGCCGAGCTTCCAGCATGGGGAGGGCCTCTCAGCACTGTGCCCTCTACAGCAGATCTTTGAGGCTCTGGGAACCTCCTCCTAATGTGGAGTTGGGTTCTTGCCCTACAGCCCTCGCCACCTCTCTTTATACTCGCCAGGAGACATCATTTTGCCCATTTCTTTTAGTATGTTTTTCTTGGCTCTTTCTGACCTCATTTCCCTGCATGGTCTGAGAAAAACACCACATCCCTTTAGCCTTCCTTTTTTTCCATGAGGGTCTTTCTGTTTGACCCCTCATGCCTTTTCATCATTAAGCCCCTACCCTCTACCCAGTCGTGGTGGTTTTTGCCCAGTGATGCCAAGAAAGGGGTTAGGGTGATGGTCCTAGTTTGTGTGGAGCCATATTCACGGGATCAGAGCCAGCAGGAAAGAGAAGTAGGTAGGGTTGTGGCAGGTTTGATGTCCAGTGTGTGCCCTCCTGGGTCCTGCAGACCTCATGCTGTGTTCCTCTTGTAGTGAAATGCCTGAAGAACACCCCTGCCTTCTTTGCTGAAAGACTCAACAAGGCTATGCGGGTATGTAGTGCTTGTGTCTAGGGGGCCCTAATCTAAGACATCTTAGAGTATCCTGGGTCTAAGAGTTCACAGGGGGCTGAGTGTAGAAGATTCATGGGAAGGACTGGGGCCTCGGAAAGTGGGAGGGTGGGAAGCCCCATGTGCATACTCTTATCTGCGTGACTCTTCAGGGTGCAGGAACAAAAGACCGGACTCTGATTCGCATCATGGTGTCTCGAAGCGAGCTTGACCTCCTGGATATCCGAGCAGAGTATAAGCGGATGTATGGCAAGTCACTGTACCATGACATCACGGTACGGCTCGGGGCCAGCACGGCCCTCCCTGTCTCCTTCCCTCTCCCTATGTTTGGCCTACTGGGCTTCTTCATCTAGTCACCTCCAAACAGATCACAGGATCCTGAGGAAAGGGCAGGTCACAACCGTGTGACCCTACGTTCCCACCCTCTAGGACCCCAGTTCTTAATAGCGGGACAGGCGTGTCTGCCAGTGACATAGAGAAATCTCAGGCCTTACTTCTTCCTGTCCCTAACCTTCAGAACCCTCACCACTCTGTGAAGATGTGCTCCACCAAGGAGAGCTCATGACCCAAGGGTCTGTGAAGCTCAGCTCTTGTTTGCTGCATGTAGCTTTTTCCCCATTCACTTTACAGTGGAGACCACATAGGTAGCTCAGCCCTTGGGTCAGCCTGGGTGTCTGATCCTGGCTGTTCTTACTTGGTTAACCTCATGAACCTGAACGTTGTCTGCACACCACCCAAGCAATGAACCGGCATCTCTAAGGATAATAGTTCCTCCGCAGGTGTGGTAGTGGCAATCTCCACAAGTGCTGGAGGAAACACCGCGTGCCTGAGCTGCGTGGCAGACACTAAGTCACTTCCGTGCCTGATTTCAGACTTGGCATTTGATATTGTTGGGCTTGCTGATCTCCATCCCTGTGCTGTGTGGGTAGGAGAGAACTTGTCATTACTGTCGGATTGTGGCCAGGGTACTAGCAGCTATGACAGCTAAAGAAGCCACAGACCTTGCCTTCAGAGAGCTTAGGGTGGCAGAAAATGATCTGAAATTATCTAAGCCTGAGCAACAACACTCATGGAGAAGGCACAGTGGTATTGGGCAGAGATTGGTCTGTGAGAAGTGGGAGGCTGTGACAATAATGGTGTCACCATGGGTGTTCACAATGATGTCCCCAAGGACACAGCATTGCGTTACAGTAGAACCCAGTGTGGCTGCTCTAGGCAAAGAGCGTGCTGAGAAGCCCTGGGTGGTGGTCCTTAGGCTGATTAAAATGTTCTGGATGTTTATTTGACTTCGGTAATAGGTGAGTGATACTGTGGATATGTATGTGTGTACACACACACATACATGTGGAGGCCAGGGTTAGCACTGAGTATCATTTCTCAGGAGCTACATAAATGCTGGGGTTTTGTTTGTTTGTTTTGAGGGTCTCACTGGGACCTGAGGCTTGCTGATGAGACTAGAGTGACCTACTAGTCAGCCCCAGGGATCTGCTTGTCTCCACCCACCCAGTGCAGGGATTACAAACATAGCCACCATGCCTGGCTTTTGGCTTTCATTTTACATAGAATGTGGGGATTACTGGATATAACTTGTTCGAGAAAGTGAGGACAGGCCTGCCTCTCCACAAAGACACTTGGGGCCTTCTGGTGGCTTTTCCCTCGGACAGGCCTGCCTCTCCACAAGGACATTTGGGGCCTTCTGGTTGCTTTGCCTCCCCTAACTTTCACTCTTATTTCTGCCACCAGGGAGACACTTCTGGGGACTATAGGAAGATTCTGCTGAAGATCTGTGGTGGCAACGACTGAGCAGCGACAGTGGCTCTCCTCTGCCTCCTGCTGGCATTGGCAGGGAAAGGCCCACAGAGTGTCCTTCAGCTTCTCATATTCTATCCAGTATCCCCAGACACACCATTTCTCCCCTAGAACCACGGCCCTTTTCCTTCTGGTCCCTCCTCATCCACATTGTGCCGAAAGGGCCCAGCTGGGCCAGAGTTCTCAGGCAGCCATCTCCCTGGCCCTCACAGCTTTGTGCTGTTCAGAATAGATGTTTTTGCTCTCCTGGCTCCTGCAATCATTCCTCATTGCTGTGGCTTTGTTGTAGACATGTGATTTTGTATTTTTATTTGTAAACTTTTTTTAAACCATCATTGCCAGGCAGATGCATATAAGTGTGTTTACTATATACATGTTTCTGAGGAGACTGGTATGTGGGTGGTACATCCCATCCTTGCTGGATAAAAGGGAGGTCTTATAAAGGTACTATTGTGTTTGGTAAGAATGTGTCATGAGTTTTGTTTTTGCCAAACTCCTTTTTTAAGAAAAAGGCCAAGAAATCATTTGTTCCATCTTCCATACAAAACCATGCAAGAATAAAGCCAGTCCCCTGCGAGTGACTGGGACCCTTGTAGTTTGTACTGTGCCTTAAACCTGAATGTCTGTAGCCAAAAGTTGTTTCCAAATTAAAGTCAGCCAGCTCTGGAACATTCTGGAAATATCTTTTCTGGTGCCAGCTTGTTTTCTTCCGCTTTATGACTCAGAGATTCCGGCCCTGTTAGTTAGTGAAAATGGATGGGTTGAACTAGAAACATGCACTGTGGAAATCCCAAGCATAAGATACTGGAAGGGATTGTGTTTGAAGGACTTGCAAAAGATGCTCTCCAGATCTACACAGTGACAAGGCACAGGTGCCCAAACCAGATGGAGGTGGTAGAGTCCCTGAGCGAGGTGGAAAGAACGGCTGGTCACCTCGGTCCTGGGTCTCAGGGACACTAGTGATCAGGACAGGAGCAACCCAGGGAGGTTCCCCAGCCTTGTTCCCTTGGAAGCGCCAGTCAGAAGGGCACTTAGCTCCAGCCCTGCAGGTTCTCTGCTCGTTTGTGTTCAGAGAAGGGAACTAGCAGAGATAATTTCTGGGATTCTTTGTCATATCCAGGAACATGGAGTTTTTCGCTTGCTGACTGGAAGTGTCCCCTCACTTCCCCTGTGTTAGAAAGCTTAGGATAATGACACTCCAGAAAGACAAGTGTCTGTCTGGACTCCTGGGCCCTGGCTAGAACCCCAGACTGAGTGGCAGCTGCTGGGGTACCAATCCTCGTTTCTCCCCCGCAGTGGGAGGAAGAATGAGAAAGTGTCTGTGAGCTAAGCACCAGTGTGTGAATTGCATTGATAGCCCAAATGTGCACACACCCCAGAGACCCATGAACAGATGGATGATACAATAGAGCATTATTTAGCCACACGAAGAACTGACACATTCTGCAATGTGGATGCACTTTCAGAACTTGTCCAGTGAAAATCTGATTCCATTTGCAGAAGCTGCCCACAGTAGGCAAGTCCAGGAAGGTAAGTGGTTTCTAGCGTGCAGGAAGTGGGGAGAGGTGGAAGGGGAAGTGACTGCCGTATAGGTTCAGAGTTCTGGGATGCTGAAAATGACCTGGAATTAATGGTGATGACTTTGTCACCCAGTGAACACACTGAAAAGCACAGAATTGGTGCAGGTGACAATGGTAAGTTTTGCTTGATGTATACCTGTGGTCCCAGCTTAGTTTGCATGATGCATTTCCCCTTCCCCTGCAAAAGGTGAATTTTATGTAATGTGAACTTTGTTTACTGAAATAGAATTTTTCTAAAAAAGAGGCTGGAAGTATGTTTGGATTCCCAGTCAGGGAACAGGATTCTTAATGGGCACACAACCTGTCACCACCAGGAGGGCAGAGTGGGGGAATCACATGAAAACAGATTCTGATGTGGGGAATGGCTGGATGGGACCCAGATGATCATGTATTTCTGATGCACTACTGATGTTTTGTGGCCACAGTTTGAATAGCAATGCTGCATAAAGGGCCTTCCGTATCCTGTTACCATCCTGGGCCTCAGGTGCCTCACTTGGTGTAAATCAGTTTCTGTGGTCTGTCCCTATAAAGATGGCCAAGTTACCCAGGTCTGTGGGCCAGGACAGCATGTGGGTTCAGGGTGTGTGACAGAAGGAGTTGGGACTGTGGTTACAGAGGTCACTGTTAGCAATCATGGGCCCGAGTAGTAGCATTTATTTCACACAGAGGTGGGGCAGGAAGGCAAGAAGCCTGACTTGGTTCTTCAGCTGCCAGGGTCCACTACCCCTGATGGTCAGAAGTGATCTGCAAGAAAAGGGGGTGCCCTGAGTGAGCAGCAGAGGATGCTGAAGGGGTATCCTTGCTGTTCCCAACAACTTCCTCCCTCCAGCTTCCCAGTCCCTTGCGATAGCAGTACCAAAACACAGGACTCAAGAAAGGATCTGGGGGCTGCTCAGAGCATCAGTAGGATGCCAGGGCCCAGGGTAACAATAGACAGAAGCACACAGACCAGAATACTTGAAGACTGATGGTGTGCTACCCATTCTGTCCCTGGAGATGCATAGCATCCCCTGAGTTCTGGCTCTACCAGTGTGATGGAGCTGCCAGCGACCCTAGAGGACAGACCCAGCAGGTGTTCCTCTGCCATCTGAGCCACTCACCACCTCCTAGCAGATCCGCTTCTGGGCTGAAGGGCCCTGGGGGTAGATTCGAAGCCAGTTCCTCCAGCAGGCTCAGCAGACCCGTCACTTCTGCCTCCAGGTGCTCCACTGTCTTCTCCACTGTCTGGAGTGGGAGGATGGAGCAAAGTCAGGCACAGGGGTTTGGGCCACCTTTAGCTTAGTGATATCCTAAAGAAATTCCACTGTGCCCCAGGTCCCAGCGTAATGCAGTGGAGAGGGAACTGGGTGCTGGGGAATCCTGGCCCTCACCCAGCCTCTGCTCAGTTTCCTCAGGTAACACCATCACAGGCTGCCCCCTTCAGCCTCTGAAGGATCCTCCTGCCCTGGCACACAAAGGGAGCTCCTAAACACCTTTTCCTTTGTTTGGGGCTTGGCAGCAAGAGTGCACATTTTGTCACACCGCCCCCTCGTGGCACCTCATTACATGACAGGTTTGGGATTTTAAAGTTTTCTTAGGGATTGCTTAAAAGGATGTGTGTTGCTGCAGGTCCTGCTGGCAACCTAATAAAAGTTCTTTTTTTTTTTTTTTCCCGAGACAGAGTTTCTCTGTGTAGCCTTGGCTCTCCTGGAACTCACTCTGTAGACCAGGCTGGCCTCGAACTCATAGAGATTCACCTACCTCTGCCTCCCGAGTACTGGATTAAAGGCCTGCACCACCACTGCCCAACTTCAGAATATCAAGTGCATTACAATAGCATTCAAAGGTTAAAAACTACATATTATTTTGGTTGTTGATGTTTGTAAGGTCAAAAGTCAGTAGACTGAGACAGGAGGATTACCACAAGTTCCAGGCCAGCTTGGGATACAGAGTATGTTTTGTCTCTCTAATAATTGTTTTATCATTATGGGAGTAAGGGAGCAGAAAGGCCAAATGTCAGTCTTAGTAGTGTGTGTGTGTGTGTGTGTGTGTGTGTGTGTGTGTGTGTGTGTGTGTGTAGAGGTCTGTTTTCTCTCCACTTTGAAAATTTTGAAAATTCTGGTGATTAGGCCAGGCAGTAGTGACAGGAAGATCTCTGAGTTGGAAGCCAGCCTGGTCTAAAGAGCCAGTTCCAGGACAGCCAAAGCTACACAGAGAAACCCTGTCTCGAAAAACCAAGAAGACGAAGAAGAAGACGAAGACGACGAAGAAGAGGAGGAGGAGAGACCTGGGCTCGGACTTGGGTCATCAGGCTTGATGACCAGCACCTGGTGAGCCATTGCACAGGCCTCACCTAGTCTTTGAGGCAGGAGCTCTTACTGGCAATGATTAGATTAGGTTGACTGGCTAGCGAGCCCCAGAGATCCTCCTGTCTCTTCCTTTCCCTCCGGTGCCAGCATGCCACTATGTCTCACTTTTTTTGTGGGTCCTGGGGATGAAACCTGGGTCCTCATGCTTACATGGCAGGTGCTTTACAGACTGAGCTATCCCCCGCAAAAAGTAAAATTTCAATATCCTAGTATATGTACTTATTAACTCACTAAGTAACAGTCTACCATCAGGCCCAGTGATTGCTGCCATCCTGACAAGACGAGGGAATGTAGGGGCACGCTGAAGCAGGGCGTGTGGGTCCACACCTGTAGTCCTAGTGCTCTGGAGCAGAGCCAGGAAGACTACCATGAGTTTCAGGCTAGACTGGTTTAATAGTGAGTTCTAAACCAGCCATGCCTACATGGTAAGACCCTGTGTCACCAAATAAAATTAATAATAATAATTTTTAAAAAGGCAGGCAATGTGATTCAGCAGGCACCTGCCACAAACTCTTAACAACGTAAGTTAAATCCCTGGGACACACATGATGAAAGGAAGGTAGTATGGGAAGTCCTGTGTATGTGTTGCTTTTATTGGTTAATGAATAAAGCTGTTTCAGCCAGTGGCTTAGCAGAATAGAGTAAGGCAGGAATTCCAAGCAGATAGAGGAGAAAGTAGGTGGAATCAGTGAGAAGCCATGTAGCTGCTGCAAGAGACAGATGCTTCTGCTGAAGCCTGTCAAAACTTTGCCGGTAGTCTACAACCTCGTGGTGATACAGAGATTAATGGAGATGGGTTAGTTTAGGATATAAGAGCTAGCTATAAATATGCTAAAACTATTGGCCAAACAGTATTGCAATTAATATAGTTTCTGTGTGTTTATTTCTGGTCTGAGCAGCTGGGAAATAAATGAGCATGCTCCCGACTACAGGAAAGAAAAAAAGTTTCCAGGAATGAAGATAAAACTTCCCCCCACATAAATTTATGAACCCCAAGTTATGATTCATGGCTATTCCACAAAATTTGATGGTGGAACTTACACTTTCTCCAACTTGGAAAAAAAAAATCTCAGGCTGGGTGTAAGCGATGCTTCCTGAGAGGTAGGGTGTATAACACATTGCTCAGCTGAACATCCTAGTTAGAGCAGAGAGTAATATGGTGGCTGAGAAACAGGCACTGGCCTGCGTTTCCTGATGATCGTACTGCACAAAGCCTGGCAGATGGCCATGAAGTTCACAATCCCTTCCTCCCATGCCCTCATTACCTCTTCCATGATGTCTAAACGGCCTTGGATAGCCACATGTCTGTCACAGCCTGGGCCCCAAGCTAGATCTTCTCTAGAGGAACCAGGGGACTCAGCAGCTGTAGAGAAAACAAGTCTTGTCACTGTGGGGCCATTGGTTTCCTTGTGGCACTAGAGTCCTGTACAACACCAGGCTTGAGTGACGTGGGTGCTGAAATCAGACACAAGGACATGCACAGGGAGGATGAAGATGACCCACCACCCTAACTACTGTCTCCAGAACCAGGAGGGCGCCATCAAGTAGGCAGTGTTTAGGCTGGGTAAAGTCAAGACAGGGAAGGTTTGGCTGCTTGTGAAGACCTGGAGAGATGTAAATCTTCCTTGAACAAACCATCCAGGGAACTGGAATGCCTGCAAAGAACCAGGTGGGTGGGAGATTTGACCAACACAGGGTCTTTGGATCATAACCAAGGGTAGCACATGGACCCAAGGCCTCCATGAACCTCCATAAGTATTTGGAGGGAGTGCTTTGAATTTCAGATCTAGAGAATGTGGAGGGATGCAACTTTAGAGGAAGGCAGTGATGACAGGAATCCATGTTTGAAGTAATAAGTCAGACAGTATCAGGTAGAACCCAGGGAGGAGACTGAGCAGCCTCGGCACGGGGAGCCAGTCAGTCTGAGCTGCTGTATACCATGTGGCATGCTGAGGAGCAGCCTCATTTTGTACTCCAGGAAACTAATGCATAGAGGGGTGGAAAGGTCATGCCCAAAGCCACACTGCTAGTGAGAGAGGGTCAGAGGTCTAACCTACTGTGATGGCTGTTAACCCACCTGGCTAGAATGAGACCACTACCACAACTTTTGAGACAAATTTGAAGTAAGCTTTATTAAATACTGGCCAGGACGATGGACACTGACCAGGTCCCTACCAGGTATTCCCTAAGTATGGTGCCAAATTATGTTAAGTTCTTATAAAGGCAGAGCCTACAATTCTGCCTTCGTCAAGTTGGGGGCAAACATATATCCTGACACACTTCTGCCTATGTACCTCTCATGCGGAAGCTTTGTTAACCAATTATCTTCAAGAGGTGGGACCAAGTTAGGGTGTGGCTTTCTGGGACCTAGAGAAAAAACGGGTGCATGGCCCAGGTGCTCTCTCTGTGTGGTTCCCTAGCAGCACAGCTGAGCTTGGACTTCTCGTTCCTGTTTCTTGAGTTTTCCCCCTTATAATAAATAAAAATATAATTGTTTATCTTTTAGTTAGCCTGGTTATCTCCCAAATCGAGCTAACTATTACAATTGGTGCCCTGATTTGTGGGGCTCAGGTCTCCAGAGGCTCTAGCCAGCCGCCGTCAGGCTCCACGCCGTTAGTTTGGGTATAGAATTCCCATGCAGAGGCCCTGAGTAGTCGTTAGCCATGGTCCTTCATATTTTCTCACTAAACAGCTCAAAGAGCCTTGGCCCCCTGCAACTGCATAGCTGGCTTCTGGGTCCAGTATGGGACACAGGCTTCCCTGCTTTCTTGCTCTCTTTGTGCTCATGTGGCTGCGGACCAGTCAGGGACTTTCGTGGAGCACATAGTCTGTGATTTACACTTAATAACTGTTTTTAATCTGAGCATATCTTTCAGCATTTAACGCTAAAATTCAGATTCAAGCCAGCCATATGGCTACAAGTGCGCAGTGACACCCACTGGCAGGTAATGGTTATTGCACCTACTCCAGCTCAAACTCAATCACAGGTAAGATTTATAATTTAAAATATAAATTATAAATTTATAATTTAAAAGGGCAAGATTACGAACAATTTAGCAATACAGGAGTTCAATAGCCTTTTTACTTATACCATGTATGATGCAAGGTTTATATGATTTCCCTCCTACATCCCTCTATTTGATTCTGGGGATTAGCTTTATCCTTCGTATTTTCTCCTTTAAAAACATGGCTTGATAATAGGGCCAAGATTGAGGTGCTTTTAGAAATGATACAGTTGGGGCTGGAGAGATGGCTCAGAGGTTAAGAGTGCTGACTGCTCTTCCAGAAGTCCTGAGTTCAATTCCCAGCAACCAGATGATGGCTCACAACCATCTGTAATGAGAAATGGTGCCCTCTTCTGGCCTGCAGGTATACATGCAGGCAGAACACTGTATATATAATAAATAAATAAATCTTTTAAAAAAAGAAATGATACAGTCTTTACAGACTGATAGTGTTAGTGTCCAACTAAAAGGGACATTCAGCACTCTGGAGAAGGATACAACCAATTTGACAAATAAAACCCAGTCAATGACAGAGGGTACTGAGATATTGTCTGAGAGAATTCGTACTGTTGAATGTATTAATCGGACTCTGTTGAAGGGTTATGATAGATTGACTGATAGAATGTCTCTCCAGGAAGGTAATATGCATGCTATAAAAATTATGTCCAAGGATGAGACATTATCTTCACTGGACAGACTTCACACCTTGGAATCCTCAATGAGGGCATTAAAACAGAACACTGGACAGGAGATCCAAACTCTACAAAAGGTGCTGGTGAAAAGATTTGAAAAGATTGATGAATTTATTGAATTTAATGAGCAGGGACAAAAGGTACATACAAAGACAAAATTTATCCTCATCAGTACGTATCAAACTCCAGGATAGCTTACCCAGGGTTTTACCTGCTTTTCTGGTGATATCATCGGAAAGAGCATCTGACACCAAATACCCTAAGGTAGCCAAAGAATATACATGGGAGCCCATATGTATAACTGATCTAAAGGAAATTAAACATGCAATTGTATCTTATGAAATACATTCATCCTTCATTAGGGAAATGGTCAAAATGTGGGCTTCAAGCAACAAAGCAATACCACAAGACTCGATTCAATTTTAGAGCAACAGAGAAAAGCAAAAGGACTTGAGATTTCCCAAGATCAAATTCTGGGTGAGGGACTTTACTCTGATCCTCAGGATCAGGCTCTTTACTATGAACACACCTTGTCCCTATGTAGCACAGCAGCTTTAAATGCTTGGGACAGGATTCAGAAACCAGAAAAGAGATCATATATTAGGGTTAAGCAGGGTCAGAGAGAACCCTTTAGTGACGTTTTCCAAAGATTAACTAAGGCTGTACAAATAGGGGTAACAGACCTAGAAGCTAAATGTGTACTAATTAAATCTTTGGTTTTTGAGAATGCCAACTTAGAATACAAAAATATCCTTGGGTCTTTAAAGGTCAGATCAGCACCAAAGGATGGATGAATCTTGCATATAATGTATGTTGAGACACTTGACTATAGTACTAAAGCTTGGGTAGAAGAAGCAACTTCCAATGGTATGAGGAGACATCAAAATACCAAATGTTTTAATTGTGGTAGAATAGGACATCTGAAAAGGGATTGTAGACAAGGGATTCCTAGGAATAATGTCTCTTCTGGAAATGGCAAAAATAGGAGGACTCAGTCTTCGTGTAGATGTAGGAGGTACAGCAAGGCCAACATTGGACCAATGAGTCTAGGTCAACAAAAGACAGACAAGACAACCCAACAACATTGGGAAACTCCTTGGGGGGGGCCTCTTGCAGACCCCCATGATGAACATGGTCCAATCATTTCCAGTTACTGTGGAGAATGTATCTCACCAGAAAAATTTTAAAAATCCAGTGCCTATTTAAAAACCCATACTGGTCTAGATGATGGAATAGATGTGGAGGATGAATCAAACACTCCAGTAAAACATAGGAAACGTATATTCTGGCAGACTTCTCTAAGTGATCAAAGACCAAAGCTAAGAGTGTGTATAAATGGCATTTTTATTGAAGGCTTACTGGACATGGATGCGGGTATAAGTATCATTACCCCAAAATCTTGGCATCCAAATTGGCCTCTTCAAGAGGTAGATGTTTAGTTGCTAGAAATTAGAATCCTATCTCAAGTAAAACAAAGCATGAGATGGGTCTAATGCAGAGGACCAAAAGGACAGAGAGGAAGGCTAAGGCCATATGTAGCTAATACTGCAGTGAATTTGTGGGGTCGTGACCTATTGCAGCAATAGAATACCCAGATTTACATTCCTGCAGCCCCAAAAACTTATGTTTCTGGGAAGATATTATAGCAAAGGTAACCAGTCATTCAGGCTGTAAGAAAACACAAAACAATTGACAAACCTTCAGAGGTACTAATGGCTTTGCCTTTAAAATGGTTAACTGAGAAACCAATATGGGTTAAACAGTGGCCTGTAACAGAAGAAAAGCTGCAGGCTTTAGAACAGCTGGTACAAGTGCAACTGGATGCTCACCATATTGAAGAATCTACCAGCCCTTGTAATTCTCCTGTATTTGTTGTTCAAAAGAAATCTAAAAAATAAAAAATGTGACAGATCTTAGAGCTATCAACAAGGTTATTCAACCTATGGGCCCTCTACAATCTATAATTCCTCTGCCTTCTCTGTTACCAAAGGGATGGCCTCTCATAGTTATTGATTTAAATGATTGTTTCTTCACTATACCTTTACAAGAAAAGGATGGAAAAAAATTTGCCTCCACAGTGCCTACTTGTAATAATTCTCAGCCTACCAGGAGATGTCAATGAATCGTTCTCCCACAGAGAATGCTCAATAGCCCTACCCTGAGCCAATACTTTGTCAGTCAGCCATTAAAAATAATACATAAACAGCTGGGTGGTGGTGGTGCACGCCTTTAATCCCAACACTCAGGAGGCAGAGGCAGGCGGATCTCTGTGAGTTCGAGTCCATCCTGGTCTACAAGAGCTAGTTCCAGGACAGGCTCCAAAGCTACAGGGAAACCCTGTCTCGAAAAACCAAAAAAAAAAAAATACATAAACAATTTCCTAAATCTATAATCTACCATTACATGGATGACATTTTGTTATCTGATTCAAATGCAGTAATCTTTGAAGTTTCCAGGAAGAAGATGGGACCCCACAGCAACAACTCCACCTGGTTGAGATGACATCATGATGCTGATAGTGCTACTATAAGACAGGTTTTTTTTCAGTACCAGCTGCTCACATGGTGTACCTTCTCATCTGGCCAGAACTCCAAATAAGAACTTTGAAAAAAAAACCAAACCCCTATCGACTTCTCAGAAATCATTTGCCACTACACTAGACAGTAATATTGACCATCACTTTACTTTTGCAAGATCCCATAAAGAGAATATCGCTCCCATGACAGCAGGAAGCAATTCTAGAGAATGACATCCCCTTTCCCAAAAAAGTTTGTCCTCAGGGTTGGGAACACAGTTTAGGGGTTGCTGATTATTACTTGTATCAGGTAGAGGGCTGGGGTGGAAACTATGTAGGTTCAAAAAGAAAGGGGGGATAATAATAGTGAGTAACAGAGTGAATACTTGTGAGCTCTTATTTATGGATAATCTACATTGGTATAGTTTTTTGTATATTGATACAAGTTCAAATTATATTTGTTATTTCTGTTTACAATATTTGTATACCTATGCAAAGTTATTCTGTCAGATTGTATACATGCATGTTTCTACCTCTGTTTAGGACATTTTGTATATTGATACAACTTTTAGGATATATTTTCATATTGCATTATATATTATTCTTACCTCTGATCAAGATACTTATACATTGTCTACATTTTGTGGTCATTGTCCTCATTTGCTGCACATTTGTTTACAGATTATTTAATATTCTGACATAAAGTCTTAGTCCTTAAGTTATACAGGTATTAAATATTATAGGTCAATAGTTGTTCATGTTTGTTATACATATAGTCAGATTAATTAGGTTCTTTAGATAGAGATTGTATTCCACCTAGATAGGTAATCTTCAACCACTTCAAGGATCTGTAGAACATAGCATTTGAATAACTTAGAGTTCTGTTGACACGAGACCTGATTGCTCCTGATAGCATCAATCTATTCCTGAAAGAATGTTGAACACCAAAGACACTCCACTTGGAGTTTGTTTTCTTGTCACAATTAGCTTTTGGGTGAGGAATTGCCCATGCCTCAACCACTGACAAAGTACATGGCATCTGGACTGGATAAGCAGGACTCAAGGAAAAGGACTGCCAAACCTTGCCAAGATAAGGTAAGATGGTTCTAAAAATTCCCTGCCTCTGAAAATGGTCTGTCAGTTACACTAGACCTTAGCCAAAGTTGGTTGCTTCAACCTTGCAAATGAGACTTTGGGTGATTGCTCAGGTAACCAATTGTCTCTGTCATATACTGCTTGCTTTGGAAGGTGCTTGATTGCACTTTCTGTCTACTCAATGTTATCTCCCTTCTCAGGCCTTTGATGGTGTTGAAAATTAGATAGATAGTTACCTTCCTCTTATGATTTAGTCAAGCTTATTTCCGATGCAAGACTTAAATTCTTTGGAATAGAATGTTTATTAAAACATTTGTCATGTGTTCCTTGCTTAATATTGTTTATGTTGGTTGTAATTTTATACTTCATATCTGTTCCTATTGCATATAGTTTTGTATTGGGTTTGGATCGCTCTTGTTTAGACAAAAGGGGAGGTGATGGGGAAGTTTTGTTAACCAATTATCTTCAAGAGGTGGGACCAAGTTAGGGTGTGGCTTTTCTGGGACCTGGAGAAAAATGGGCACAAGGCCCAGGTGCTCTCTCTGTGTTTCCCTCGCGGCATGGCTGAGCTTGGACTTCTACTCCTGTTTTGTGAGTTTTTCCCATTATAATAAATAAAAATATAATTGCTTATCTTTTAGCTAACCTGGTTATTTCCCAAATCGAGCTAACTATTACACACCTCCTGCCTATGTGTGGTGGAGCACATCCTGTGCAACTGGGGACCAAGCTTGTTTACAGGAGTGAAAACATGTGGTTTGTTACCTCAGATGCACAGCAGCTCCCAGCATTCATGAAGTTACCTGTCCTTGGACACGTGGGGCTGACAGGTTATTTTTGTTTTATAGATAGACAGGGTTTCTCTGAGTAACAGCCCTGACTATCCTAGAACTCACTTTGTCGAGCAGACTGGCCTTAAACTCGCCTCTGCCTCCTGAGTGCTGGGATTAAACGCATGTACCACCATGCCCAGCTTTTATAGATCTCTTAAGCACAGTCATTTAAACTTAAAACATAACTTTAGCCCTCACATTTGACATGACTACATCTGGAATTATCTAAAACCCAAGCAGCTGGGCATACCTGTGAGGGGTTTTCTTAATTATTTGAATTAATTAATTGGGGGTGGGTGGGTTTGAGACATTGTTTCTCTGTGTAGCTCTGACTATCCTGGAACTCACTCTGTAGACCAGCCTGGCCTTGATCTCAGAGACCCACCTGACTCTGCCTTCTAAATGCTGGGATCAAAGGTATTTGCCACCAGCCACCACCCCCCAGCTTAATTAATTATTAATCAGGATCTTTTGAGGTGGGAAGAGCCACCTTTAATGTGGGTCCCACCTTCTGCTGGCAGCCTATATAAAGGATGGGGAAGAAGGAAGTTTGCTCTCTTTGGCTCCTGGCTCACACTGGCAAGTCCATTCCTTCAGTGGTATTAGAGACTACTTCTTTGGGATTCCAGTGTACACTGAAGACCAGCTGAGATGTCCAGCCTCATGGATCAAACATCTACTGGATTTTTGGACCTTCCTTTGGTAGCCAGCATTGTTAGACTAACTGGACTACAGCCTATAAGCCAATTTAATCAATCCACTTTCTGTATCTCTGTAGATTCATTTTTAGTCATTTGATTAGTTCTGTCGCTCTAGAGAACCCTGACTAATAAATATATCTACTCAACTCTTAACTTATCATTCTCCTCCCTAATTGAGGTTGTACCTGGCATCACCAATGCTGGCGTCCCGGTTCTGAGCTTGGGCTGCAGTGGGTGGTTCTGAGGCATTAGAATTGGCTGAGGTTTTGGAAAATGCCTGTCCCTGGGAAGCAGGTGTTATCCCCAGGAGCAAAGAGAAGAGAGAACTTTCTAGCCTGTAGAGAGGGTGATGAGCCTAAGGTGTCAGGAAGAGCTAGCGCGTTGAAAAATAGAGCCAGGAATGTTCCTGCCCTGTGCTATCTCGGTCTCCTGTCAAATGTGCCTATTGTTGCAGGTAATGGGAAGGCAAGGCAAAGCCAAAGGCTGGGAAACTTGGGTGCTGGGAAATTTTTTTCAGAACAGTTGGCCTGGAAGGAAGGGAAGAAGAAAGGGAAAGAGAAAGGGAAAGAGGGACAGAGATTAACTAGCCATGCCCAGAGAATGGTGTACTATTGTCCTACGTGTTTTCTTAGGCTTTGAAGAAACACAGCCATACTTGAAGGGACAGGAGGGAACAGAACTGAAGGAGTGTAGCTCTTGCAGACACAGAGAGCCCTAGCTAAAACCCAGGATCAGGTAAATAGGGAAGAAGAGACAGAAACTATGGTGAGTGAGCCAGTGGCAATGCCCGTTGCTACAATTCAGATTTTAAATGTCCTCTGAAGGCCCACATGGACCTTCCATTGGTAGCCAGACATTGTTGGACTAGCTAGACCACAGCCTGTAAGGCATTCTAATAAATCCACTTATATATCTATAGATTCATTCTTAGTCAGGGTTCTCTAGAAGGACAGTCATTCGATCAGTTCTGTCCTGACAGAACTCTGGGGACTTAGAGGCTTAGTACCCAGAGCAGGCAGCAGGGAAGGAATCTGCAACGGTAAGATGATGTGGACGATTGGGAGGCGGGGCCTAGGGGAGGTTGTTAAGTCACTGGGGTGTGCCTTCTGAGGGCATTGTAGAGTCCCATTCTCTTACGCCTTTTTTTTTCTTTTTGCTTCCTGCCTGATAAGGTGGGTTTTGCACCCACCATGATGTACTGCCTCAACAGCAGCAGCCCAAAGCAATGGGGCCAGTTGACCATGGACTGAAACTTTTAGTCCACGAGCTAAAAATAAACCTTCTCTCTTCTCTCTCTTTTAAGTAGATGGCTTCAGATATTTTCCCATAGCGATGGCAAGCTAACTAGTAGAGAACCTGTGAAGAACATGACCTCCCTTTCCTGAACTTAGAAACCCCTGTTCAAAAGACAGTGGTGCTGCTATGATTTGAAGAAGGGAAAAGAATATTACAGTGGTGGTGTAATTTGAATGTGATACGATCCCCCACCCCCGCCTCCCCTATAGGCTTAGGAGTTTGAATACTTGGCTTCCTGCTGGTGGTGCTATTTTGGAAGGTTCTGGAAACTTTAGGAGGTGGAACCTTGCTGGAGAAAGTATGTTACTAGGGGTGGGCTTTAAGGTTACTATATCTATTTCCTCTTTCCCTCATAGGATGGGAAGGCCTCACGCTCCTACCACTGTGCCTTCCCCACCATAGTGGGCTGTCACACCTCTGGAACAAGTGAGCCAGACTCAGCCTTCCCCGAAAGGAGTTTGGTCAGAGTACTTTATCATAGCAACAGGAAAGCAGCTAGGATAAGTGGTGTGCTGGCTACGTTTGTAGAAATGGATCTTTGGGGGCTGGAGAGATGGCTCAGAGGTTAAGAGCACTGGCTGTTCTTCCGGAGGATTGGAGTTCAATTCTCAACACCTACACAGTGTCTAACAACTATCTATAATGAGATCTGGTGTCCTCTTCTGGCATATTATACATAACAAATAATTTTTTTTTAAAGAAATGGGTCTTTGAGAGACCCATATTAGAATATTCCCTGCTAAAATGTTAGCCTTAGATTTACTTCAAAATCACCCAGGCCTGATGGAGGGACAGCAAGAAGCATGAAGGGGCATTCACAGCAAAGGTCCTGGGAGTACATTCGGCTTATCCCTCTACTTTTATGTATATAGCTTTATTTGTTTATTTAATTCATTTTTATTTTATGTGAGTGTTTTGCCTGGATGTTCGTAAGTCCATGCAGTGTCTGAGAAGGTCAGAACAGGGCATCGGATCCTCTGGAGCTGAAGTTACAGTCAGTTGTCAGCCACCTAATATGGGTGCTGGGGACTGAACTAAGGTCTTCCAGAAGAGTGATACATGCTTTTAACTGCTGAGCCATGTTCCCTGCCCCTTGAGGTTTTTATACTATAACTCAGTTGCCTGGTGGGATTGTTAGCTAAAAGCAGAAGCCATGATGGGCTGAATGGACAGATATACAATGGTGGGGACGAGGAAGAGATCCTCAGTCCAGACCTCCCTTCTGGAAGGCTGTGCTCCATGATCTGAGATGGCCTTTGAGAGACAGGAGGAGAGGTCCAGACTAACCTTAGTGAAGGGACTCCACGTTTTGTTTCAGCTGAAGCCAGGGGCTCAGCCAGGAGAGAGTTAGTTAGAAAAGGCAGGGAAGGCTCTTCTTACTCCAGGTTAGGCTGTTCTGGGAAGATGAGCCTATTCTGGTGGGAGTCTGCATAGACACCGTCTCTGTATGCTCTGCTAGGGGCCTCCAGCCAGGTTACTTGCGCTTGCTGAGATCCTTTACCCAGTGAAGGCTGTGCCTGTGGTATCTCGAGCAGCAAGCATCTGCTTCTCTCTACTGGCCTCGGACACTGTTCTCCAGAGTTGTGCTGAGGTCTAACTTGGCTTCAGAATCCCTCAAGGGAAGAGGCTGGGGTGAGGTCGCTCCCCTCCGCCCTAATCCCTCACATCTGGATGGAGCTGTGCTCTGAGCTCATCCAGGCCTCCTAGGGACTAGTCTGACAGAAAGCTTGGCACACAACCCTAAACACTGTCCTGCACAAAGAGCTCCCTCCCTGAAGAGAACCTCAATATAGCTCTGCTTGGAAACACCATGAAGATCCTTCTCAGACTACACCCTCAGCCATTAACTTTCTGGCCTCTGCAGTCTCCTCTACCATGCTGGGTGGGGCTGGACTGAAGCTCTGTGTCCCAGAAATAGGCTGGGGTTTGTCAATCTTTCAGAATTTGCCTGAGGCCTCAGAGGACCAAGTTAGGTTGAGTGAGCGGGGGTGGGGTGGTCTTCTTTGGTGAAAAAAACTCAGGCAAGCCAAAAAATTGGTCTCTCTCTCTCTCCCTCTCCCTCCCTCCTTCTCTCTGACTGTCAGGAAGTTCATCTACTATGGGCAGAAAGACCAGAGCGCTGTAGTGTTAACTCACTGGACCTTGAACCAAGGTCCCTTCCTCCTTGGGCCTTGGGCACTCCCTTTCTCCCTCCCTCTGCCCTCCCAACTCTGCTAGTTGGAAATGGATTTCCTAGGGTACAGGGTTGTTTTCTTTAGCCTGGCTCTGATTAAAGCCTTGTTTGTACCCTGGATGGTGACCATGGGTGAAGCAGCATCCTGTGATGAGGGGAGCCCAGAGACCAGGAGAGGTGCTGGGCTGGCTCAACCACCAGTTTTGTCTTCTATATGGCCCCACCCAGTCACAGCCCTTCCACGGCACCCAGAACACATGCAGTGAGAAAGTATCCCCACTTACCATCAAAGCCATGTTCTATTTTACCAGCAACACTAGCCACTTGGGGTTAATGATATTTGACCACATTCAGTATAACAGAATAATAAACTTTACCACATCCAGTACTTGTATAAATATTTGTGATGCGTTCAAAACCATTGGAGGATTATGATTCTTAAAAAGAAGTAGAATGATATTTTAAAAGGATTGTATGAAGAAGTCTACATGGAACTGCTCTGGCTGAAAAGGGCCAAGGATCCCCAAGCCCTTTAAGAAAGAACTAGATTTCAAGACACTTTTGTTCTGTTTTTGTTTAGGGAGAGGCGTGCTCCATCTCCCTCTTTTGTTTGGAGTCTTTTTCCAGAAATGATTTGAGACTCCTGGGACACTGGGAAACTTATCTGTGTCCTTCCCATGCTTTCTCTTTGGGGCTCAGTTAGTGTTTTCCTTGGGATGCAAATAAAGCTGCATCCTAGGAAGAGCCCCTGTCAATCACCACCTCCTGTATTCATTCAAAACCAGACTGGCTGAAGGGCAGGCTCTGAGGCAGCTCTATTCCTGAGGCTAGACATGAACCCAGATTCTGTTAGCTACCCCATATTTTTTTAAAACTACTAACTATAATAAACTCACCCTCTCCAAATCCCAGGATGCTGAGGCCTCAAACCCACCCAAGTTAAACCTCACCAGCCTACAACTGGAAGTCAGAGGCACAGTCTACGGGATGTTCTTTGCTTCTCACTCAACTTCATGTTAAGTAAGAGATCTGTCTGTTCTGCCCTGTCTCCTTTGCAGAGTTGCTGTGATGCCACACCTAAAGGTGCCTGTGAACCACAGGGAGGATGCCGCAAAGGAGCTAGGGTAAGGTTAGTCTTTGCCAACTTGATACACACTACAGTCCCCTACAGAGAAGGAACCTCAGTTGAGGAACTGACCCTTTCAGGTTAGCCTGTGGGCAAGTTTGATTGACATTTTTTATCTTTTTCTTTTTTTTCTTTGGTTTTTTGAGACAGGGTTTCTCTGTGAAACAGCCTTGGCTGTCCTGGAACTCGCTCTGTACACCAGGCTGGCCTCGAACTCATAAAGATCTGCCTGCCTCTGCCTCTCGAGTGCTGGGATTAAAGGCATGCGCCACCACCGCCGGGCATTTTCTTGATTAATGATGATATAGGAGGGCTTGGCTCTCTATGGGCAGTCCTACCCCTGGGCAGGTGGTCCCAGGTTCTATAAGAAAGCAGGCTGAGCAACTCACGGAGAACAAGCCAGGAAGCAGTGTTTCTTCACAGCCTCTGCTTCAGTTCCTGCCTCGAATTCCTGCCCTGGCTTCCCTTAATGGACTATAAGATGAAATAAACTCCTCTAAAAACTGCTTTTGGCCACAGTGTTTATCACAGCAACAGAAAGCATTGACCAGATGAACAAATATAGGCTCAGAATGATGGAGCACGTTTGTCAGGGAGTCCCTTGCTTTGCCTCATGTGGAGTTTAGAACTTAGTCAAGATCACTTGGATCAGGTTTTAGGATAGAAGGACATCTCTCTAGGGCTAAATCTATGCAGAAAGTCAGAAGGTACCATGTTCTAGAGGGACTTCTCCAACAAGGATGCTGGGGCAGCCCTGACCTGACTGGATTATCTGCTACATACCAATTCCATTTGTTGGATCCTGGCTTTTGCTATTTTTAGAATGGACATAACCATACTCTGTCTTCTAAGTTACTATTGCTTTATGGTTCTTTATCATGCCAAGCTTTTTGCTGAATGTATATATGGATATGGCATTTAATTCTAGTTTTTTTCCTCTTTTAGTTTTCAGGTTATAATATAATTACAACATTTCTCCTCCCCTTTACTTCCTCCAAACCCTCTCATATACTGCTCTTTGCTCTATTTCAAATTCATGGCCTTTTTCCATTAATTTTTATTATATGCATATATGCATATACTATATATTCCTAAATGTAACCTGTTCAGTCTATATAGTGTTACTTTGATGTATGTTGTCAGGGCTGACCATTTGGTATTAAATAAAGTCACTCCTTTTCTTTTGTTTCTTAATCCTCTGGCACCTCAGCCTTCTATGTGCTGGATTATATATACTCCTCCACCTTAAAAAAAATAAATCTTTTTTGTTTTGTTTTGTTTTTCTACATGGAGTTTGGGGTGTTCTGTAATCCCAACACCTGAGAGTCTGAGGCAGGAGAATTGCAAGTGTGAGGCCAGCCTGGGCTACACAGCAACTATCTGTCTTAAAAACAAAGCAAAACCCTAAATTATTATTATTACTTTACAAAATCAAAAGTTTAAGTGACATATGAAAGATTGCATGGTGGAAAGGTGGTGGTGATGGGATTGGAATCCAACCACCTGGCATTGTCTGCCTCTGTTGGTGGTGCTCTACACTGGGGCTCCCGACCATCTCCCCTTGTAAGAAATAAATAATTATGTTTAATTTCCAAAGCATTTAGAATTCAGTGATGGTAGCACACACCTTCAGTTCCAGCACTCAATAGGCAGAAGCATGATGATCTCTATGAGTTCAAGGCCAGCCTAGTCTACATAGTGGGTTCCAGACAAGCCAGGGCTGCATAGTGAGTCTCTATCTCCCTGTCTGTCTCTCACTTAGACTCCATGCTCACAGGCATCCACGCACGCATGCACACATGCATGCACAGGTCCTTGTCTCCCTTAGCTCACAGCTAGCGCCTGCTTCTTGGGAGCTTTTTAGTTTAACTTAGACTTGAAAAGTTACAGAGTAGACTATGTGACTGAGCCCCTGTATCAGAAAGGAGGGCATCTTAAATTTCAGGTTCATCTTTGAACATCAGATAAGTCTTTGAATCCTGAACAAATAGATTGGGGAATCTGGAGAGGTAGTGATACTAGACACCAGGAAGATGGTAGTTCCCTAAAGAACTTAGCTGATGAGGAACTCATGGGACAGGGAAATGTGATTAGGAATATAAGCTACACAATTTTGTGCCAAACTGGTGGGCCAGTCATTTTTATCTTTTCTGTAGGCTGACACCTAACTTTGCAAGGTCAAAAAATAACCTACCTTGATGTTACTACTCTGAGTCCCCAGTATTCTTTTTTTTTAATTATTTATTTGTAATGTATATGGGTGCTTTTCCTGTGTGTTAGTCTGTGCGTCACATGCATTCCTGGTGCCCTTGGATGTGAGAAGAAGGCATCAAATCCCCTGGAACTGGAGTTAGAGGTGGTTGTCACCTGCTACATGGGTGCTGGGGATTGAACCTGGGGTTTCATGGATGTTAGGCAAGCACTCTACCAACTGAGCTACACTCCAGCCTCCCCTGTCCAGCACTCTTATTATGAAGTGATGGTCATGTTTTCTTACACCATCTATAAAACGAGGGAACCTATAAAGGTATGAGACACAGGATGGCTTTCTGTCTCTGTTCTCCCATGTTTGTTTGGTCCCCACAGTATTTTTTTTTTGTAGTAAGAAATGCTATGATCCAAAGGTGTGGGTGGTTATACTTGCTTACAAGAGGAGATACAGGGGACTGAAGAGATGGCTCAGCAGTTAAGAGCACTGACTTTTCTTCCTGAGGACCTGGGTTCAATACTTAGCACCCACATGGTAGCTTACAACTACCTGTGACTCCAGTTCTAGAGCATCCTCTTCTAGCCTCTGTAGGTACCAGACATTTGTGTGCACAGACATACATTCAGTCAAAACACCTGTATTCTTCAAATAAAATTAAAATAATAAAAGAGGAGACACAGGGATGAATAGAAGGCTCAGCAATTTATTGCCCTTCTGTAGGACCCAGCAATGGCCTGAAACTCCAATTCTAGGAGATACTATGTCCTGTGGCATCTGAGGACACTTGCCTGTACATGGTCCACATAAACTCACACAGGTGCACATACATACATACATACATACATACATACATATAATATTTTTAATTATAAAAAATAAAAGATCCAGGCAGTGGTATCACATGCCTTTAATCCCAGCACTTGGGAGTCAGAAGCAGGTGGATCTTGGTGAGTTTGAGACCAGCCTGGTCTACAGAGCAAGTTCCAGGACAGGTTCCAAGGCTACACAGAGAAACCCTGTCTCAGAGAGAAAGAGAGAGAGAGAGAGGAAAAAGAAAAAAATTAGGTAAATAAATAGAAGACACTGAGAATTCTTGTGACAGTGGACAGTGTGCAAACAGGAACTGAGCTGAAGTTGGCCTCTGAAAAGGTCTCCATAAAGGGAGCTGGTAACATGACTTATACAACAGCACAAGCCTGGGGACCTGAATTCTATCTTCAGAACCCTCATAAAGGTGGGAAGAGAGAACCAACTCCACAAAGTTGTCCTCTGACTTCCTCACTTGCACTGTGGCTTGCAACCCCACAGGTACAATAATAAACAAATTACTTAATTAAAGATCTTTATAATAACACAAACATTTTACTTCTGTTTACTTATGTGTAAACAGAATAATATGAGAAAATCCCAACACGGCAATTGAGAAAGCCTTAAATACTTTACAAGAATCATAAATGCCTTTGAAGAAAAAAAGTCTATCCTTAACAGGAATCAAAGACATCCAATTAAAATAATAAAGACATGGTTGGTTGGGGCATTGGTCTGGGACATCAAAGGGAATAGGCAGGAACCTGGAACTTCTGCGTGTCCAGCATGAGTCTGGAACCTCTGAGGAAGTAAGCAGGTCCTCTGCGATCTGGGCGCACCCGAGCCTGGGACCTCCGAGGCAGTGGACCAGAACCAGAAACCTTTCCAGGTCCAACTCCAACCAAGGGAATTCTGCAGGAGGGAATCCAGACCAGGATTTACAGATACAGGTCAAAGCTGGTAACCTAGGCCAAAGTTGCCCTGAGGCAAGGAACTCCACCTTGGGCAACAAATTCCATGGGAATGGGACTGAACAAGCCACCTAGGACAGAGAGGGCCTGAGGAAACAAGCTCCACCAGGAGCAGAAGCCAGGAGCAAATCCAGTCCCGGAAGCCAACCCAGTCCCAGAACACTGGCATATCAGGATTGAGCTAGCGACCAGATCCAGAGTCAGCAATCTCCACCAGAACAGGTCCAACTCCAAGCCAGGGACTTCTGCAGGAAGAGATCCAGACCAGGATTTACAAAAACAGATCAAAGCCAGCAACCTAGGCCAAAGTAGGCCTAAGACAGCAAACACTAAGGTAGCAAAGCAAAGCACAGGAGCACTGAGCTATCTCCAAGAAAAGGAGTAACCAACAGGGTAACTAGAACTGTGACACTGACTGTACCACGAGGAACAACCATCTGAACTTTGGATTCACTGGAACCTAGAAGACTATTCAACAGAATCTCAGACAGCCCCAAAACACCTATTAGAGGAAAAGATGAGTAGAAAAGGTAAGATCACACACTACACCAAAAAGAGCAACACAACACCAGTAAAACATAAAGACCCTACAACAGCAAGACCTGAACAACCAAATATGGACGAACCAGAAGAAAATGACCTAAAAAGTAACTTCAAGAGAATGTTTGAAATTCTTAAAGATGAAATGAGAAATTCCTTTAAAGAAATTGAGGAAAAGACAAACAAAAAATTGGAAGATATCAGCAAATCACTTAAAGAAAACCAAGAAAAAGAAATCAAACATATAAAAGAAACTATCCAGGACTTGAAAACTGAAATAGAAACAATGAAGAAAACACAAGCTGAAGGAATTATAGAAACAGAAATCATGAGAAAAAGATCAGGAACTACAAATACAAGCATGAACAGCAGAATACAAGAAATGGAAGAGAGAATCTCAAGTGCTGAAGATACAATAGAGGAAATGAACACATCAGTTAAAGAAAACATTAAATCTAACAAAAGCTTAACCCAAAATATCCAGGAAATATGGGACACCATTAACAGGGCAAATCTTAGAATAACAGGTATAAAAGAAGTTCAACTAAATGGCACAAAAAATTTATTTAACAAAATCATAGAAGAAAACTTTCCCTACCTAAAGAAAGATATGCCTATGAAGATACAAGAAGCATACAGAACACTAAATAGACTGGATCCAAAAAGAAAAAATCATCTTGCCACATAATAATCAAACACTAAACATACAGAGTAAAGAAAGAATATTAAGAGCTGCAAAGGAAAAAGGCCAAGTGACATATAAAGGTAGACCTATCAGAATTACACCTGACTTCTCATTGGAGACAATGAAAGCCAGAAGGTCATGGTAAGCATTATGCAAACATTAAGAGATCACAGATGCCAGCCCAGACTACTATACCCAGCAAAACTGTTGATCACCATAGAAGGACAAAATAAGATATTCCATGACAAATCTAGATTTCACCAACACCTAGCCACAAACCCAGCCCTACACAAAATACTAGAAGGAAAACTCCAACCCAAGCAAGATGGCTACACCAACAAAAACACACACAATTGATGATCTCATTACAGCAAATCCCAAAGAAGAAAAAAATGAACAAATTAACATTACCAATGATGAAAACTAAATTAACAGGAGATAGCAATCACTGGTCATTAATATCCCTTAATGTAAATGGACTCAACTCACCCATAAAAAGGCACAGGCTAACAGACTGGATACAAAAACAGAATCTATCCTTCTTCTGCATACAAGAAACACATCTCAACCTCAAAGACAGACATCGTCTCAGAGTAAAGAGTTGGGAAAAAATATACCAATCAAATGGACCTAAGAAATAAGCGGGTGTAGCTATCCTAATATCTAACAAAATAGACTTCAAGCAAAAATCAGTCAAAAGAGACAAAGGACATTTCATATTAGTCACAGGAAAAAATCCATCAAGAGGAAATCTCAATACTGAACATCTATGCCCCAAATACAAGGGCACTCACATATGTGAAAGAAAAACTCCTAAAGCTTAAATCATATATTAAACCCCACACACTAATAGTGGGAGGCTTCAACACTCCTCTCTCACCACTGGACAGGTCAATCAGACAAAAAATGAACAGAGAAATAAGAGATCTAAAAGATGTTATGACTCAAATGAACATAACAGACATCTATAGAATATTCCATCCAAACAGAAAAGAATATACCTTCTTCTCAGCACCTCATGGAACCTTCTTAAAAAGTGACCACATACTCGGTAACAAAACAAATCTCAATAAATACAAAAATATTGGAATAACCCAATGTACCTTATCAGATCACCATGGTCTAAAACTAGAAGTCAACAGCAATACCAATTCCAGAAAACCCACAAACACATGGAAATTAAACAATGCTCACCTGAATCATCAGTGGGTCAAGGAAGAAATAAAGGGGGAAATTAAAGACTTCCTAAAATTCAATGAAAATGACCACACAACATACCCAAATTTATGGGACACAATGAAAGCAGTGTTAAGAGGCAAGTTCATAGCACTAAACACCTATATAAAGGTATTAGAAAAATTCCACACTAGTGAATTAATAGAACATTTGAAAACTTTAGAACAAAAAGAAGCAAACTCACCTAAGAGAACTAGATGGCACAAAATAATCAAATTGAGAGTTGAAATCAACAAAATAGAAACTAAGAGACAAAGAGCTGGTTCTTCGAGAAAATCAACAAAATAGACAAACCTTTATCCAAACTAACCAAAAGGCAGAGAGAGACTATCCAAATTAACAAAATCAGAAATGAAAAGGGGGATGTAACAACAGACACGGAGGAAATACAGAGGATCATCAGGTCATATTTTGAAGACCTGTATTCCACAAAATTGGAAAACTTAAAGGAAATGGACAACTTTCTGGATAAATATCACTTACCAAAATTAAATCAAGACCAGATAAGCAAATTAAACAGACCTATAACTGCTAAAGAAATAGAAACAGTCATCAAAGTTTCCCAACCAAAAAATGCCCAGGACCAGATGGTTTCAGCTCAGAATTCTACAAGACTTTCAAAGAAGAACTAATACCAATACTCCTCAAATTATTCCACACAATAGAAACAGAAGGAACATTGCCAAAGTCTTTTTATGAGGCTACAATTACCCTGATACCCAAACCATAGAAAGACAATACTAAGAAAGAGAATTACAGACCAATCTCACTCATTAACATTGATGCAAAAATACTAAATAAAATACTGGCAAATCGAATCCGAGATTACACTTTTCAAGAGACAGCAGACATGTCAACCAAATTCAACCAGTCTTGTAACCTTTGCTTGGATCAAACAAATTAAATGTAAAAACAAAACAAACACACCGAAAACATGACAAGATCAAGGATACTTGAACATGATGAGTGTTTTATGACAGGGAATTATTATTATTTATGATGGCATTGCAGTTCTGTTTATAAATAAAATGTAAGATTCTGGACCCCACACTCTAAGTACAGGACTGAGAAATGCTTCAGGAGTGTTTACTGTTTACTGACAAACACCTACAATACTGTATCAGGATACAAGATTAACTCAAAAAAAAAATCAGTAGCCCTCCTATATACAGATGATAAATGAGCTGAGAAAGAAATCAGAGAAACATCACCCTTCACAGTAGCCACAAATAACATAAAATATCTTGGGGTAGCTTTTAACCAAACCGGTGAAAGATCTGTATTACAAGAACTTTAAGTCTTTAAAGAAAGAAATTGGGGAAGATATCAGAAAATTAAAAGTCTTCCACACTCTTGGATAGCTAGGATCAACATAGTAAGAATGGCAATCTTACCAAAAGCAATCTACAGATTCAATGCAATCCTCATCAAAATCCCAGCACAATTCTTCACAGACCTTGAAAGAACAATATTCAACTTCATTCATATGGAGAAACAAACAAACAAACAAAACAACAGGATAGCCAAAACAGTCCTGTACAATGAAGGAACTTGCAGAAGCATCACCATCCCTGACTTCAAGCTCTACTATAGAGCTATAGTAATAAAGCCAGCTGGATGAGCCGACAGGTGGTGGCACATGACTTTAATCTTAACACTTGAGAAGCACAGGTAAGTGGATCTCTGTGAGTTCGGGGACAGCCTGCTCTACAAGAGCAAGTTCCAGGACAGGCTCTACAGAGAAATCTTGCCTCAAAAAAACAAAAAATAAATAAGAGAAAAAAATAATAAAACCAGCTTGGAATTGTCACAAAAACAGACAGGTGGACCAATGGAATTGAATTGAGGACCCTGAAATTAATCCACGCACCTATGAACACCTGATTTTTGACAAAGAAGCTAAAACTATACAACAGAAAAAAGAAAGCATCTTCGGTAAATGGTGCTGGAATAACTGGATGTCAACATGTAGAAGAATGCAAATAGATCCATACCTATTGCCATGCAGAAAATTCAAGTTCAAATGGATCAACGACCTCAACATAAAACCAACCACATTGAACCTCATAGAAGAGAAAGTGGGAAGTATCCTTGAATGCATTGACACAGGAGACTACTTCCTAAATATAACTCCAGTAGTACAGACATTGAGAGAAACAATTAATAAATGGGACCTCCTGACACTGAGAAGCTTCTGTAAAGCATAAGACAAAACAACAGCCTACAGAATGAGAAAAGATCTTCATCAATCCCACATCTGACAGAGGACTGGTCTCCAAAATATACAAAGAACTCAAGAAACTAGACAGCAAAAGAACAAATAATCCAATAAAAAAAATGGGGTACAGACCTAAACAGAGAACTTTCAATAGAGGAATCTCAAATGACTGAAAGACACTTAAGGAAATGCTCAATTTCTTTAGCCATGAGAGAAAGGCAAATCAAAACAACTCTGAGATACTATCTTACACCTATCAGAATGGGTAAGATCAAAAACACTGATGACAGCCTATGCTGGAGAGGACGTGGAGTAAGGGGAACACTCCTCCATTGCTGGTGGGAGTGTAAACTTGTACAGCCACTTTAGAATTCAGTATGACAGTTTCTCAGAAAACTAGTAATCAATCTACCTTAAGACCCAGCAATATCACTTTTGGGTATATCCCCAAAGGATGCTCAATCATGCCACAAGGACATGTGCTCAACTATGTTCATAGCAACATTATTTGTAATAGATAGAACCTGGACATAACCTAGATGCCCCTCAACGAAGAATGGATAAGAAAAATGTGGTACATTTGCACAATGAAGTACTACTCAGCAAAAAAAATAATGACATCTTGAAACTTGTTGGCAAATAGACAAAACGAGAAAAAAAAAACATACTGAGGGAGTTAACCCAGACCCAGAAAGAAAAATACAGTATGTATTCACTCATAAAGCAGATATTAGACATAAAGCAAAGGCTAACCAGCCTATAGTCCACAACTCCAGAGAACCTAACTAACTAACTAAATAAATAAATAGTGCTTACTGTTCTTGCAGAGTACCTGAGTTCATTCCCCAGCACCCATGTGGTGGCTCACAATCATCTGTAACTCGAGTTCCCAGGGATCCAGTGCCCTCTTCTGAGTTCCACAGGTTTGTGCACAGATGTGGTGCACGTACATCATCTTAGACATGCACACATAAAAAAGTAAATATTTTTAAAAGAGGAACTAACTAAGCTCATACAAAAAGAAAACACGCAAGTGGTGGAGGGACTTGCTCAGAAGAAAGTTTCTGTGAGGGGAACGGATTGGGGGAGGGGTGTGAGAACGACAAAATTCATCACATGCATGAAATTGTCAAACACATAAACTTAAAAAATAAACTCAGTGCTTGGAATTTCCTTTAAAATAACCCAAGGATGACAGCAGAGGTGAGGTTGCTTAATTAATACTTATAGTATAATTACATTTTAGTAATCCGTTTTTATGTGTGCTGTCATTTTAAATTCTATTTTTTGTATCCAAATCATTTTCATAGTCAAAAGTCATGGAAAAACTGTACCCCACAGTATGTACAAGGAAAGTATTGAAAATATCTTCAGAAAGTTAAGTGCTGGGATAGTGTCTGAAGATTGAGAGGTTAGAAGTGAAAACTTGGGAAACTCCATTGGTACATCAATCCTTTCTTCTTAATCTGTTGCAATGAACATGCATATCAGAAAGGAAAGCACTGTTTAAAACGGTCGTGGCTCAAAGGGGCAGGAAAAGCGATTCATAGCAGGGACAGCTCCTTTCTCTGGGAGGCACCAGCTAAGCCTTGCTCCCCACCTTTGCCACCCATGCAGAGGTGACAGGAGAATCTAAGAGAGGGGAGGAGAAAAGAGCTTGTGAGCAGACTCTGAGTTACACAGAATGCCAGTCACTCCTTAACAGATGGGGAAACTGAGGCTAGAGGGGTTGATGATCTGAGAGAACTAGTGTTTGTTCCCTGGTGGGCATGGTCTTTATTACACTCCCGGAAGCCATGCTGTGAGATGTAAAGCGATTCGCCCCATAGGAATTACTTCCTATGGAAGGGAGTTAGTCTCCCTTCTCTGTATGGACGTCGAAAAAACAGTCAGAGCTTCACTCTTAGTGCCAGGCATTTCTGCCTGACTGGAGCAAGAACCCAAGAGGGCCAGAGGCCTGAGGTTTGGTGCTGGGTCTGCCTTGGCACTGTAAGGTCCGAGCTCACTCCTTGCCTAGACGACTAGATGAGCCATAGATAGCCCTTGGATCGTTCTGGGAAACTGGAAGAAGGCCACCTCACCTCACTATAGACCCCTCCAGCTTCCTGGAAGGTGAGACGGTACCTTTATTCCATTTGTCTCCTCAATGGTGGTGCTGACCCTACCTGGCTCACTGACCCTTTTGACTCCTCTTCTTTCACGAAGCCCTTTGCAGTCCTTCCCTGGATGCTCTGGCCCGAGGGCAGCCACACCCTGCAACCGGACCTCCGCCCAGGCTGCCCGCGCTCTCCTAAGCATCCGGTTGTCACATTTCCCCAAATCTTTCTTTCCCCGTTTCTTCCTGCATTCCCATTTCTTTCCTTCTTGTTTGTGTTTTTCTCAAACTCCCTGCTCTAGCTCTCCTCGTCCAGACGCGCTATTCTCAAAGCCTCTTCCGCTCTCAGTCTTCCCTCTCTTACTCATCTCTCTCCTCGATCTTTTCCCTTTTCTGTAGTGTTTCTGTTTTCGGTCACCATCACCTTTCCTTCCCTCCCCTTTTCCCGGTATCTCTGTCTCCGGTTCCTCTCTCATTCCTACCTCGCCGTCCGGGGGTGTCCCTGAGTCCCTGATCCCACTCGCCCGCCTCGACGCCGAGCAGAGCGAGGCCGGCCAGGGCGCAGAGTAGCGGCTGCATGATGCGGAGCCAACCGAGCACAGCTTGTGTGTCCGTAGCCGCCTCCCCGGGATCACGCCCGCCCGGCCCAAGGAAATGCCTTCCCAGCCAAAATTCCTGGGCGGCTCCGGGTTTCTGGCTCCAGAGAACCCGCCCCCTCCAGAAGCCCCACCGAGAAGGCCCAGCCCGGGATCCCATCGCAAAGCCACCTCTCCTCCAGGGCAGACCCTCCAGCCCCTGACCCCACCTCCAGCCTTGGACCCCCACAGAGAAGTGGGGGAGGAGGCTGCTTCTGGGGCCACTACTCTTTATGAGCCTATTTCACAGACAACCAGACTGAGACCAGAAATGAGGATTTTCCTCTGTGTTCCTCCCAGGATCGCGCAGGATCTAAAGCACTATCTCTGAACCAGAAAATGAAGGCTCATGGTATTGGACAGAGGAAACTGAAGACCTAGCGCTGCCGTCCACAGAAACTCACTGATAAAGACCATTTAACTCCTTACTAAAGAGACTAAAGAGTGAAGGAATGAGATGCTACAAGGTGTCCAAACAACTACTCAGACCCGGGGAATCGACCTGTCTGTGGTGGTGAGGGCGCCTGGCCTCACACAGAAAGCAATGAAACCAGCAGTAGGTGAACTCATCTCAGGTGGAATTTACAAATCTAGAGAGAAGAGTTTTTGTTCACACCTTTATCACTTACAAATTACAACTTGCAAAGCAGTTTAAAAGCAAGGGATGTCCCAGAGATGAAATAGAACTGAAGCCATAGCAATTAGCAAATATGTTAACCGTGCACTAGGTCGTATTTGGTGAATGGAGGGGAAAAATAAAAGAAATAAAAAGGAAGAACATGACTGCTCCTAGGTATGGTGGAGGAGAAAGTTTATTGTAGATAAAAGGGAGAGCATAGCCAGAGTCAGAGAGATAAAAGCTGTCTATGTCAGAGACGGTATAAACTGGAGCTAAACCCTGGTGATTCTCTTCGGCCATACTATCTCTGATCCTCAGTATAACCTCACAGGGGACCTATTATCATATAGCCATTCCGAAGATTTAAAAAATCCTGATATTCAGAGAAGTTAAGAAACTTGCTGATGGCCACACAGTTGGGCGATGTGGAATCAGGCTTCAAATCTAGCTTTGCTGCCTCTGCCACAAACGTTTTAGATAACTACCACTATCCTTAGTTCTGTTTCTATGCTAAGCAAGCTGCTGTGGGAAGGGTAGGATGGAGGAAGGGAGGGTATGTGTCTTCAATCTTAGAGCTGGGTGGGTTTTTTGCTTGTTCGTTTTCAGTGAGCTTGAAACCATCTCAAACCTCCTACAGTTTAGAACATGAATGGTTGATGCTTCACTTGTGGAACACACCCATCCAACAAGTGCAAAACCAAATGACAACAAAACCATAAAGCGAGAACACCGATTCTAAAAAATCTGCAGAGTCCAAGCACAGAGCTCCTAGTTGCAGAATGGCTTCACCCATCAAGAGCCAAGAGAGCACCTGAGGGTCATGGCTGTCAAAGTATGTGTTTGTGTCTCCATGTGGGTGTGTACAGATGAGTACAGAGGCCCATCGAGGGTGTTAGATGCCCTAGAGCTGGAGTTACAGGCAGTTGTGAGCCCCCTGATGTGGGTGCTGGGAACCAATCCTGGGCGCTCTGCAAGCGCAGCGAGTGCTCTCTCGGGTCACTGCGCTCTCATGTGCTGTATCAGCCATGTAGCTGCTGCACATCACAGTCCTTGTGTTCATCAGGAGCTCTTCCTGCTCACCTCCCCCACCCACCCAGGACACACTAGGAGTTATCAGGTCTGCCATCAAGACTTGGATCTAATTCTTACCTTATTGCCCCCCTCTAGGATTAGGATGCCCAGATGAGCAGGTTTAGGGGAGGATTTGTCTCAATAATACCAAGAATTGTCTACACTTGCATAGGGCATTCCACTTTAGTTTAGCTTAGACAGGCATGAAACTGTAGAACAAAAAACCTAAACCCATAAGGATTTTCTTCATCTTAGAGCCAGTGGGCTACCTAATTTTTTGAATTTAAGATAAGAAAACACAAAGCGTGGCATGGTGACGCGTGTCTGTAATCCACAACTTAGATGACTTGGGCAGGAGGGTAACTGGTCAAGGTTAAACTGAATTACATAGTGAGATCCAGACTCTAAATAAATAAAAAACATATGAATTAGGTACTTCATCATTGTTAAGTTACAAAGTATGGCTCAGGTAACAACTCAGTGGGTAAAGACACCTGCTCACCTAGGTTTGTATCCACACTGGGGAAGACCCTGACCTTCATAAGCAGCATGTGGTATGTACACATACACACTCACACACACACACACACACACAGAGGAATAAAAGTAATTAAATTTAAAAAAATCAATTAATTTGGTGAGTGTGATGACGCATAGTCCTTAATGCCGGCACTCAGAAGGCAGAGGCAGGAGGATTTCTGTGGGTTTGATGTGAGCCTAGTTTACATAGCAAGTTCCAGACAGCTAGGGCTACATAATGAAATCTAGTCTCAAAAGAATTAATTAAAGAAGCAAAATAATGCTGGGCAGTGGTGGCGTATGCCTTTAATCCCAGCACTTAGAGAGGCAGAGGCAGGTGGGTCTCTGTGAGTTTGAGGCTGGCTTGGTCTACAAAGCGAGTTCCAGGACAGCCAGAGACCAGAGATACACAGAGAAAGCCTGTCTCAAAATAAAAAAAAAAGAAAGAAAGAAAAGAAAAAAAGAAGGAAGAAAGAAAAAACCAAGAAAACAAAAAAACCCAAAGTAATGAAATATATAATGTAAAAACATTGAAAGCACTCTGTTACTAGCTGGTCCTACCTTTGCCCAGTCCCCTCAGCTTGGTGGCCTCTTCCTCTTCATCCACAAATTCTGTACTTATTCAATATATATTTAGACATGGGATGAAAAGGATATTTTGCTTTTACATTTACATTTACCTCAGTCATATCATTAGATCTTGGAAGGTCATTGAAATGAACAAAATGACACCCATTTAATTCCTTCCGAGAGCAGCAAAAAGAGAGATGGATTAGTGGTTAGGCACATGTGTTGTTTGCTCTTCCAGATGGGTCTGCATTCCCAGCACACATGGCAGCTTACAACAGTCTGCAACTCCAGTCCTAGGGGATACCTTCTTCTGGCTTCCAGGGATAGTGTGTGCCAGGTGCACACACATACATGCAGGCAAAACACAGAAAATAAAACTAAAATCATTAAAAAATAAATAAATAAAATGAAAAGGAAAGCATCACAAATGATCCCAGTGTGTGCCACTATTTATCTAGTATCCTTTACTAGTAGACATGTAGTCATTGGTTTTCCACAATATGAAATACTATTTTAAAAAATATAGCCAAACGGTGATGGCACATGCCTTTAATCCTAGCACTTGGGAAGCAAAGGCAGGTGGATCTCTGTGCATTTGAAGTCAACCTGGACAGTCAGGAGAAACCCTGTTTCTTAAACTCCCCCCACCCCCCCCAAAAAAGCGAAAAGAACATATATATTTTATGTATATCAATTATATGTACAATGTATATGTATGAGTGTGTATGTTGTGAGTGTATGCTGCATGTGTGAGGTTGATGGCAGAAGTCAGAAGAGGGAATTGGATTCCTCACCATGCCAAGCTGGAGTCAGTCAGTTGTGAGCCACCTCACGTGGGTGCTGAGAACCGATAATCAAGCCCTCTGGGAGAGCAGCAGGTGCTCTTATCCACCGAGTCACCTCTCCAGACGATGACACATGTTTGACCAATATCCAGCTTCCAGTACCAGATGCTGAAGGGGAATTTGCTAATCGATATTTTAATGTTTATTTACCAGCATTCCAGGCTAGCTAGCAATGAAGATGTTTTTTTCCACGTTCCACTAGAGGGTACACTCTTTCCAGTTGTTTTATATTCATTTGCTTCTGGGGTACTTTTCTGTAATTGGAAATGCAGGCTTTGTCTGAGGCCTGATAGCCATACATTTTCCTTCTTGCTTCCTTCTCCTATTGAAGCCTCACAAGATAGAGGTGGCAATGGCGCCAAAGAGTTAGGGAAGCCTCGAACTCCCAGCCCATCCCGTGTGTGTTTGTGTGTGTGTGTATTATGCACACATTCCATAGGCATGCTATGTCTGAGAGGAAAGATTTTTGTTCTTGTTGTTATTGTTTGTTTTTTGATTTTTTGAGACAGGATCTGTCTACATAGCCCAGGCCAACCTGGAACTCACAGAGACTTGCTTGCCTCTGCCTCCCAAATGTTGAGATTAAAGGCATGCACCATTACCGTAGCCCAGCTAAAATTTTTTAATTTTTGAAGTTATTTTGAACTATGTGTCTGTGTGTGAGTATATGAACATGACTGCAGACCTGTCAGATCCCCCTGGAGCTGGGGTTGCAGGCGGTTGTGAGTTGCCTGATGTGGTGCAGGGATTTGTATGTGCAGTGCCCATGCAGGCCAAAACTAGATATGGATGCTAGGAACTGATCCGAGGTCCTCTCTCTCTGTCTCTCTCTTAAAAAGATTTACTTACTTATGTATATAGTGTTCTGCCTGCAGGCCAGAAGAGGACACCAGATCTCATTATAGATGGTTGTGAGCCACCATGTGGTTGCTAAGAATTGAACTCAGGACCTCTAGAAGAGCAGCCAGTGCTCTTAACCACTGAGCCACCTCCCCAGCTCCACAAGAAGAGGTGAAAGAGACAAAATATTGCTAGTGGTAGAAGATTTGCTTGTTTCCCTACAAAATCCAGAACTAGAAGGATATGAATCACTCCATACATTGGCAGAACGGAAGTGTTCGGAAAGAGATTTATGTGCTCACCTACAGCAGCCAGCCAAAACACACGAAGGAACACTAACAGGATGGCAGTACCCACCTACTCTCTGAGGTCCAGAAATGAGCACTGACGTTGATAATGGAGGTGGGCATCAACGGAGAGAACTAGTGGGTATGCCAGGCCGCTGCCAGGCAGCAGAACCCATGGGCAAGCTGGCTGGGTGGCGGCAGTGAGTGCCTTGTTTGCTGTTATTCTGTCGTTTTCTCACTGTCTTCTTCGAGCACGGAGCTCAGCTGAGGCTGCACTGCTCTTAGCACCAGTGAGGCAATCAGCAATTATGTTTTACATACAAAAGGGATTAAGTGATCGCATGTTGGAGGCAGAGCATATCTGTGCAGCCTGCTTCGTCCTCTGAACTCTCAGGCCCTAGGAAAATCACCAGCCAGGGATGTGTAGGAGGCGACAAGCAAGTGGGGTTATTCGGTGCCTGGCAGTGGTGGGCCTTGTGAAGTCTGGGTCTCAAAGCCACCCACAGAGGGAAGTGCTCTTTCCAGAAGAGCTACCCCATCCCGGAAAGTTCCTATTTCCCTGCCAGATTGCACAGAAACCCACATAGAGTGGAATATGAAGCTCAGAGGACCTAGGAGGTGGCCAAGGTATGCCATTCTAGGACCCAAGCAGTTTGCTCCAGTGATGCTTCAGGCCATGCATGCATGCTACACTCTATTTTAGGAATTCCTCACCCTGGGTTGCTGGGGGACACATGTCAGGGAATCTGGCAGGGGCTTGTTCTTCTTGCTCGTGGCCAAAGGCACGGAGCCAAGGGAAGCAGGAAATAGAGGCTGGCTAGACTTCTGGGCATAGAGATTGGACGAGAGGGTCTGTCCAACTGGAAGAGCCTCAGTGGCTGTGGGGAGGCGGGGGAGTTTGGAATGCTCAACGACTTCTTGTCCTCTGTTTTTGGCACCAAACAAAGATTTCCAAAGCCACAGGGAAGCCTGAACTAGGAAAGCCCTCCTTGATGCATTGGAAAAGGCCAGCTTTTCTATGCACAAAAGGAGGGCAGTTGATGGTCCAAGGCTCACAGAATCAACAGTCAGAAAATGTGTCACTAGTTTGGCATGGGCACCTCCATTGGGTTAAGAAAAGGAGGTAGAAGACTTAGAATGTTGAAATTCAGTGCTTTTAAAAATAATTATTTTATTTTGAGACAGGGTCTCGTGTAGCCCAGCCTAGCCTTGAACTCATTATGTAGCCGAGAATGACCTGAACTTCTGATCCTTCTGCCTTCAGTTCTGGGATTACAGCTGTGCTCTACCGTGCCTGGTCTATGAGGTGTTGGGTACTGAATCCAGGACTTTGTAAATGCTAAGCAAGCACTCTACTTATTGAGCTACAGCCCCAGATGTTCCTCTTTCCCAAACACTCCTGGGAGGGAGGAGGTATAGGAAGATAAGGCAATCTCCTTAGTGCAAGGAGACTGAAATGCAGGGGTGAGGGAAGAGATGAATGTTATCAGTGGTGTGTTACCTGCCAGCTCAGCTCTGGGGTGCTCTCAAGGGATGTTCACACAAGGGGTGCTCACACACGGGGTGCTCCACACAGTGCTTTCACAGTGCTGAGTTCAGTTAACATCACAAACATGGCTTTCCCCAGATGTTCTAGGATCCCCTGTAGAGATTGGAGGCAGCTGGCATCCCCCATCCCTTAACCCTTAGGGAATGTTTTCTGCAGCACTCTGGAGAGATGATCTCATTTATGTCACCATAAAAATGTTAGCTGTCTGCAGACAATGTGTGGATGACCGTTTAAAGAATCTGAGTTAGTTCCTTAGTTATGGAGTTGGTTCAAATCCTGATTATCTTTACTGGCGTTGTAGCCTTCGGCAGCACCCCCACCCCCATCTTTAGCCCACACCAGAAAATGGAGTAATAAAAACAAGTAAAGCAGGGTGTGGGCACTTGCCTGTATTCTCAGCCCTTTAGAGGAAGAGATGGGAGGGTTGACAGTTCAAGGCCAGCCTGGGCAACACAGTAGAATTCCTCTGCCTGTCTCTGAATTGCTCTCCCAAGTTTTTCTGAGCCTAAAGCTGTTCAGTCAGGGCCTTGCTGATTCCAACTTTCCTCAGGGTAGAAAAGGCATGAGCAATGCCAGGTCTTCAGGACGTTCAAGGAAAAGTGATAACAGTGGAAGCCTGGCAGGGTTTAACTGAGCGGCGACACAGTCACAGCAAAGCCTCTCAATTATTTTTCTTCCGGAAAAAAGAGTACATAGTTTTATGTACTCTGCACAAAGTCAACACATAACTGTACATATTTACAGGCATCAGTATGTGCACAGACTTTGTGGAATGTTCAAATCAAGGTGACCTAAGCAAACACTTATCATTTCTCTTCCGTAACCTTTGCTTTTTGTTTGATTTTGTTTTGAGATAGGATCTCTTCCAGCCTTGGACTTGCTCCGAAACCAGTGTAACCCTGATCCTCACGCCTCCACTGCCCCAGTCCTGGGACTATAGGTGCTTGCCGTTTATATCCAGTGCAAACTCCCACATCTAAATTGTTATTTTGTTTGAGATGAGGACTTACTGTGCCATCAAAGCTGGCCTTAAAATACTAGACTCACTGGGACAGTGGCATGTGCCTCTAATCTCTGCACAATGGAAGAATTCAAAGTGATTCTTGTCTGCATATAGCGTTTAAGACAACACACACACACTTATGGTCTCAAGAGAACACTCTGCCTCAGCCTTCCTTATAACTGGGGCTATAAATGTTACCATACCACACCAGGCTTTTCCAGGTTTCTAAAAAATTTTTAAAGCTTTTACTTAATTTTAAGTCCGTGCTTTCTACTGACTTGAAACTATGAAGTAGGATGATTATACACAAACACCTTTTTTAAGAGACTGCTCTTGGTATACACTGGAGGATCATCTTGATTGGTGTCCAAGAGTACTGAACTGTTCCCTATGCTCGCCTGCCCCACCAGCTCCCAGGAGAAGCAGAAGCCAAAGGACCACAAAGTTGTGGCCAGCCTGGGCTGTATGGCAAAACTCTCAAAAAGAAAATAAAAATCTTTTACCAATGCATGAGATGAGAGCTAATACATTACAAACAAGAGGACCTCCAGTCGGGAACATTGAATTCTCTGCCTTACGTGGTTGGCAATCCCTGTAAGGCAGTATCTGAATGGTCACTAGGTGATGTTAGCTTTCAATAGCTCTGTAATACCTCTCTTCCACATCCTCTCAGTTGTGAGAGACTAAAATAATTCCTCCTCCCTAGGGTTGGGTGAAGAGTCACAAACCTGGAAGGGTGGCATCCAATGTTTACAATGTGTAACTCCAAAGGAGAGAGGGTGGGGTTAGTTAGAGGCTAGCCTTTTTCTATTCTGCTGAAGGTGTGATTGCAACAACTGAGTTAAAGTGACAAGAGGTTTGGAGTCAAGAGGTCATTTTTTTTTTAAGTTTGGAAGTACAGTGTGCATACATTTTAGGAACTGAAGACACCCATGTAAACAGTACCAAAGGACAGACCAACAACAGTATCCAAGAAGCCACCATTTTCCTCACCACCCACCATTCCCATTTGATAGTATGAATTAGTTTTGTTTGACTTTATATTTCATAGAAATTGAACAACACGCTATTCTTCCAAAAGTTTCTTTCCTTGTTTTTTCATGCACAATGTTGCTTATATCAATAGATGATCCATATTTGGTCTGATGTCAGTGGGAGCTTGGACAGTTTATGTACATTATATATTATATATTGTAAATAAACTGCATAAGCCTTCCTAAATGAAAAGAATAGCACGATGTAAAAATCAAAATTTTAATATTTAAAATATTCCAAGCTCAAATACTATAAACCAAAACAAATAAAATTTTATTTATTTGGTTTTTCTTTTTCTTTCTTTTTTTTTTTTTTTTTGGTTTTTCGAGACAGGGTTTCTTTGTGGCTTTGGAGCCTGTCCTGGAACTAGCTCTGTAGACCAGGCTGGTCTCGAACTCACGGAGATCCACCTGCCTCTGCCTCCCGTGTGCTGGGATTAAAGGCGTCCGCCACCATCGCCCGGTTTATTTGGTTTTTCTAGACAGGGTTTTTCTATGCATTCCTGGTTGTCCTGGAACTTGCTCTGTAGATCAGACCTGCCTGGAACTCAGATATTTGCCTGCTTCTGCCTCCTAAGCGCCGGGATTAAAGGCCTGTGCCGCCACTGCTGCCACTTGGCACAAACTGACCTTTTTTTTTTTTTAATACTGATTTCAAGAGCCTTTGAGGTCACAATTCCATAATCTTGTGGAGATGCTTTTGTTTCAGTTCATTGACTGTTGCTAACTTCAAGTAAATCATTAATCACTTAAAAATTTCATTTTGCACCGGGTGGTAGAGGCACACGCCTTTAATCTAGCACTTGAGAGGCAGAGGCAGGTGAAGCTCAGTGAGTTTGAGGGCAGCCCCATCTACAGAGCGAGTTCCAGGACAGCCAGGGCTGTTACACAGAGAAACCCTTTCTCAAAAACAAAAACAAACCCAAAAGTTTTATTTTGCTTTCAAATGTAGTAAATAACTATTATTGTCATCTGCAAAAATATTTTTTCCTATCCTTAGTGTTTAGAGTGTGTACTAGTTAGGGTTATTATGTGATGACTAAAGTTATGTTTTATGTTTAAATTATTGTGCTTAAAATATCTGTAAAATGCTGGGAGGTGGTGGCACACACCTTTAATCCTAGCACTTAGGAGGCAGAAGCAGGTGAATTTCTGTGAGTTTGAGGCCAATCTGGTCTACAAAAGTGAGTTCCAGTATAGCCAGGGCTGTTACACAGAGAAACCCTGTCTCGAAAAAACCATGTGTCCATGTTATTGTTGCTGTGCCCCATGGCTACAGAAGAAGCCAGATAGCCAAGGACCCATGTGCACTGCCTATACTCCAACCAACAACTGTTTCATTTGGGGCCCATTGAGTTTTCTAAAAAAAAAAAAAAGGTTTTCATCACTTTTAATTATGTGTACCCCCCACACTCAGAGAGAGAGAGAGAGAGAGAGAGAGAGAGAGAGAGAGAGAGAGAGAGAAAACACAAGAGAGCAATATGTATAGTAAATGACCACAGAAGCCTGACGCGATGAATCTCCCCAGGGCTGGAGTTAAGGTGGTTGCAAGACACCTGATTGGAGTGCTAGCAGCCAAACTTGGGTCCTCACACATGATCTTCTGAAAGACCCTCAAAGTGGTCTTGTCGCCGAGGAGCCCCAGGCTCAATAACCAGGCAGTCAGATGCAAAAGCACGAGGTTTATTTTCACGGTTGCGCAAGTGGGTGCCTAGCTTCGGGATAGCTAAGCACCCCGAGTATCCGTGCAATCAAGTTTTTATAGACAAAATCACAAGTTTTACATAAATTATAATATGGGGTATGGGTACAATTGGGATTGGTCTAGATATTCAACCCAGAACGAAATTAACATAGTCCAACCTGTTTCCAAAAAATTTAGGTGCGTGACATTTCACATGACATCCTGGCATCCTGCTTTTTCCATTGTGGTTTAGTTTGCAGATTGGTAATCATTCACTGTAACCGGTTCTGATAATCATCTGCTTAGAAGATTGTGACCGGTTCTGATAATTGCTAGCCTTCCTGCCCTGTGCGGCGGCGGGTGGGGGGGGATCTGCTGGAGTGCAACAATTAAACCTGTTTACTGTGCTTTGTAGTTTCCCATTACCCGACTCATCCAGTTCGTTATGAAAAATCGGTTGGGGTCTTTCACTTCACGCTGAGTCATTTCCCCCCCCACCAGCCAGCTACCCCTGGCCTGCCAAGTGGACTCTTGATGTGCACTTTGACCCGGACTGAGGATGGCTAGTCTTTGGTTGACAGTCCCTGGAGGCCAATGTGCAGTGACTGGTCTGTCCCTTCTAGTATGGATACTTTCACAGCAGAAGGCACCTGGTGGCCAGTTACAGCTGAATTGCTAGGGGTCATTCCCCTCACAGTGAGGACTGGAGGTTCAGAACATTATGTGGATATGCAGGGGAGAGGCCTGGCCATCTCCCTTCCACCCCAGGAGTCCTCACCTACTAAAGTGAACTTGGACTGGTGCCTGGGAATCTCATCAGCCTAGTCACCCTGCATATCTGACCTAGCCCTTCTTCCTAAGGTAAAAAATCAGGAGCAACATTAGAATCATTCATTTACAAGGTCACAGGGACACTGTGCAGTGGTCATTCAATACTCAAATTGGTACTTCCTTACTGGATGTCACTTCAAAGAGGTATCTCAAGTGGTCCTTTGTTCAAAGAAATGGAATCATTTCCATAAAAGGAGCTCAATAGTGGAGTCTATTTCAGATATGAATTTCACAGGAAATACATTTCACTGTGAATACATGACTATTGGGGAAAGACTGCTACAGTTAGTTTTGTACCTGGCAATTAGTCCTGAGCACATTACAGACACAGGCTCTGGAGCCATGGGCATCTAGGTGTGATCCTTTATTTCCTCATTTGCTAGTCCTCATTATAAAGAAGCTACTTATTCATTCAGCTTCTGCTGTCTTCCTTGCTTTTGATTTCTTGAGAAAGGGTGTCAAACTATCTGGCTCACCAGAACTCACCGTGTAACATGATTTCATGAGCCTCTTGTTTCTAACTCCCAAATGCTGGAGTTTTTTAAGTTGGAAAAATGGGGCTAGCAGCAATTATATCTTGGATAATATTTGCAAAGTATTCACCCAGGTAGCTTGGTGAAAATATAAAGACATCAGGGATCTGGGTGT